>NMRB01004562.1:5348-26366 GCA_002633025.1 Notospermus geniculatus
AGGGGGGCTTATTCGACCCAGCGCGGGTCCCGCCGATGTGGCTCGAAAAACACCCCTTTCAGGGTTTCCGCCAGAAAAAAAAATTGGGGGATGGACCCAAAAAAAATTTTCAAAAAAAGAAATCAAAAAAATTTTTTTGAAAAAAAAATTTTTTGGATTTTTTATTTGGATTTTTTCACAAAACATTGTACGTGGACTGCAAGATAACATGATGGTTTAATAATATGATGTTTTGAAAAGAAAAAAGACAAGATTTAAAGAAAAAAAATCCATTCTTTCTGAAAAATTTGGGAATGGATTTATCCCCAAATAATTTTCTTGGGGATGGAATTCTCCCCATTCTCCCCTCTGGCGGAAACCCTGCCTTTACCCACAATTTTTGGTACGCTGATGTGCAACACACTTTATGGGGAGTGACCCCCCCGGGTGTTCAATGTTTATTTGTCATCGTACTGCATTTCTACTGGCTTCTTGGAGCCAGTCGTGGCGATTCGCATGGCTTGAACATTCGCAGGGGGTCGTCGCTGTATAGACAACATTGGGCGAATTTAAAGCAGTGCAGGAGGAAACCAGAGTGCCGGAAGAAACCCTGCGCTGTCAGGGATTCACCCTCGTTAACACATGTGCCCTAGCAACTGAGTCCGACCGGGGATTGAACCCGGAATCTTTTTGACGAACCCTTATTTATGTTCGTCAAGGGTTTGTCAAAATGACGAACCAGGCGCCCAATTCACGAAGCCTTCGCAACTTCTATTGTTTAGCTGCACATGTCCTGTTGTTCATTGACTGCCTTACAATAGATTTGCATGCACGCAAATCTATTGTTTGGCTGCACATGCATGTACCCTTTTGTTCACTGACTGCCTTAATAGATTTGCGTGCACGCAAAGTTGCGAAGGCTATTCGTGAATACGGCCCCTGAACTTCTCATTTTGACGAATTACATGTATACTCAGTTTGGTGATAATGGAAAACGAACATAAGTTCATCATTTTGATGAAGCAGAGTTTTTCAGTGCAGCCCGAAGGGGCGATTATATCTTCAACTTCATAGCTAGCCCTGCAGACAGGGAAAGATTAGGCCCCACCAACTAGAATGTTACAGGAGAGGTTTAACTCCCTACGCAGTTGTGTACCGCGCCCCCTCGGTTTACCCGCTCTCTACAACTGCTTTACTTCGTAAAATTCTCCGCGTTTGGTCAACAGATGGCGCTGAGAGAGTCGACCAATGAGAGCACCAAGCACCCGTATTAACCAAGCTGGCCTGAGAACTTTTTCACTGGCTGAGCGGATCATGTGATCATCTCGTGGTAAGAACAAAACAGACAAGATGGTTGCGCCCATTACCGATCAAACGATAGGAGCAAAAATAAAGGATAAGTTCATATTGACATTACAAAAACATCAGAAGAAAGCGTTGAATAGTTTATTAATCCAAAAGAAGGACATTTTGGTGATCATTTGACCAGCATCCTTGGCCCGTTGCTAACGGGCCAAAGCGTTTCTGAAAGCAGCGTGCTGATAGGCTACAAAAATGGCGCGAAGCCTCAGCGCCATCTGTTGACCAAACGCGGCGAACATATCCAAGTGAGGCAGTTGTGGCGAGCGATTAAACCGAAGGGGGCACGGTACATAGCTGCGGAGGAAGTTTAGGTTAGGCCCTACCAACAAGAAGGTTACAGGAGTGTTATGAATGGTGCCAAAAGCTTCATCGAGAAGAAAAAAAACTCACTTCGGCCTGAGGAGGTTTTTTCCTACTACGGCGCACAACAATGACAATGATGATGATAATGATAGCTATGGCTACCAGGACACCGATTACCACACCGGCAATGGTACCCCCCGCGGCTGTCACAGGTGCTGGGGTCGAGATCACTGGAATGAAACAGCCAGCTTAGAATTGGTAACATGCAAATAAAAGTCCCGGGATAAAAGTATTTTTACATGCAGGCTCCGTAGTGCTGTGGATATTCCACCATGTATCCTGAAAGTAGTATAATCATTATTAGCAAAAATAGGTGAACAGAGAAAATAAATCGGGAGCAGGGAGTCGCCGAACCCCATAGTAGTTGAGCAGTGGATGTTGCTACTTTCATCATTGCTGATCACCTTGACCTGCTTTTTGCGTAAATGAGGTCTTCGTTTTTTACTGGGTCTTGTTTTTTTACCTAGCGCCTGTGTCTTCGTTTCGTACCGAGTCTTCGTCTTTTACAAATCTTAGGTCTTTGTTTTATACACACCCCGTTAAAAATTGGTAAGTACTGCTGGTTGTTAGGCCAACTCCTATCATACTTGGTAAATAAGACAAGACTCCTTTGATTCAATGGAACAGTAACATTAGTAGTTCGGCCAATCAGTATTAAAAATATTAGTGAGGTAAATATGAAATTGGACTTCATTTCTATGACGTATTAAAATGTATTTCAGGAGATGGTTGGTACCACAAATATCGCCTGCGGCAAGAGCGTCTTTTCACGTATTATGGTCTTTATCTATTTTTGGTTAAACCGATAAAGTTACAGTGTTTTTTTAACTTTGAAACTTATCTTTCGTTACCACTTCATAGATACGAAGTGGAAATTTATAAATTCAAGATGCGCCATAACTCGTTCGGTCTTACATGACATGCTAAAAGACGCACTGGCAGCAGGGACATTTGTGGTAGCAACCATCTCCAGAAACACATTAGGTCCTGGAAATGAAGCTGAATTTCTTATTTCGTACTTCGTTTTTCGTCAGACTTGCGAATCCTCCCAATTGACTGAATAAAGAAAACAAGACTTTGTTTATAAAATCAGATATTATATTGTTCTTGAACACATAAGATACATTATACGTTGAACATGCTAAAACTCAGAGCAGGATTACGGGAGGATCCCAAAACTGAAATCTACATTGTACATGTAGGGGCCTACAATCATTATCAAGAAGTGAAAAATCCATTTCTACCGTTTGGTTCCTCTTGGTTCAACACAGGGCGTATTCGAATCCTCGTTCTCGACCACACTCGTGGTGGCCCAGTTCATGTCGTTGTTGACTCAACTCAAGAACAATAGTCTCGAACACCGAGAACGCAACCCCAGTCAGGCCAAGAACCATTCGGAACGACCTGAGGCGAACTGCTTATCTGTCACTGGGGGGCGCATTTCACCTCGGACACAAGTCCAAGGCAGGCCTATTGTTTATCAACAAACCCACGTGGCCACCGGCGTTAGGACCGTCAGACTATTTCTCCGAATTTTGGCCTGTTAAGATGTTCAACCTTAAGGGCGGTTTACACTAGGTTGCACCAACTTGTTGCAGTCTACCTGTGACGTTTACACATTGCAACATTCAGTGCGATAAGTTGCAGCGACGTGCAACTTGTTGCAACTTCACCAGAAAATAGGATCTGGATCCTAATTTTGCAACAAGTTGCAGTAGTTAGTTGCAACAAGTTGCATGCCCGTTTACACATGCAACTTTGATGAAATTTTTGGTCTCATCAGGTTTATGCAACAAGTTGCATGAAGTTGCATATGAAAAGTTGCATGTGTAAACGGGCCTTTATTTGCTGGATAAGTTGATGCATATTAACGTACCGGTATCTCACCCAATCTGCCAATTATTGATCCAACGCAACGTTTTTTTGTGACCTACATGTAGTTAGTTCATGCGTAGATGTGTGATGAGGCGAACCGCATCCAAAGCCCCAGAAACGCAGGGAAATCGTTGCGCATTCAAGATGGCTGCCTTGGAATTGTGTCCGAGGGGAAATGCGAGTTGTCACGGAAATTGCCGAGCAGTTGCCTTCGGAAGTTCCGAATGGAGTGGGGAGTGAGAAGAACACGCGTTCTTGACCCGACTCGTGTTGCGTTCTCGGCGTTCGAGACTGCCGTTCTCGAGTTGAGTCAACAACTACATGAACAGGGTCAGCACGAGTGTGGTCGAGAAGGGGATGCGAATACGCCCACAGTCAGCGGAAAGTTGGGCCTCCTTTCTCAACCAAATGATTGCAGTTTGCTCAAATCACACAGGTGGGAGAAATGGTTTTGCAAAAATAACATCAGTGACATCAACACATCCAAAGCAAAGGAAAATCATCAAGGGACTTTCCCAAGGCCACAATCCTGCTCTAAAGTCACACCTACAAAAACTAACCGACAACTTTGTTGTCTTTCTTTGAAAAGCATTACTAGTATATACATAATAAGGCTGATCATTTGAGGGGTAGCCCTTTACCTAGCAGGAGGTAGGGGGTTGGCCACCGTGAGAACATCAGGGGTTCTCAGTGCACGCTTCCTTCGTCACCAGTGAGTGACGAAGGGAGCAAGTGCTAAGAACCCCTGATGTTCTCACGATGGGATTAGCATTCCCCCCCCCCCCCCNGGTGGGTGGGCAGGAGTCTCTCAGAGGGGGGCAGAAGACCTCTTTTTGCCGTTTTTTGCCCAAAATCCGCATGAAAATCACGTTTTTTGGTTGGCTCCGAGGGGGGCAACTGCCCCCTCGCCCCCTTTAAATACGGCCCTGTCTAGGCCAGGACCCACCCAAGATTGATACATTGTAAATATTTGACGTGGACATCAAATAATATATACATCGACTACATTTACACTGGAATATGAAGAACTTTGGCCCATTCAGGAAAAAAGTTAGGGCCTATTGCGAAGATAATTCAACGAGAGCACAACAGCCACAAATTCTAATCTATCTTCAGTCAGGCATAAAATGCACTTGCGACTGGAAGTAACTGATCTGGGGCCATATTCATGAAGCCTTCGCAACTTTGCATGCACACAAATCTATGTAAGGTAGTCAGTGAACAATAGAGCATCTGCAGCCAGACAATAGACTTGCGTGCACGCAAAGTTGCGAAGGCTTCGTGAATATGACCCCTGGTGCCATATTCAGGAAGCCTTTAAAGTAGATTTGCATACAGGCAAAGTTCCGAAGGCTTCAAAGTTCTGAAGGCTTCATGAATATGGCCCCTGATCAGTTTGCTGGTGATGTAATACGCGCTGCGCGCACATCGCAAATTCAGCAACTCAGTATAGGAGGATCCAATCAGTCGTCATGTCCAGACCGCGTAGGCCCTACATCACACTTGCAACTGGCAGCAACTCAGGTACATGTAACATCCGGGGCGTTGAGACTCGACGAGATTATGTTTCGTTCAGAAAACGGGCACTGATCAGTCGCAAGCTCGTGTACATTGCAGTATTTCTGAACGAAACTGGTCACCATAACGCTAGAAAGTTGAACAGGTGCAACTGGCGGCGACTGACAAAATATCAGTTCCAGCGAGTGGCAAGGGTGTGTACATCGACTGTTTCTGGCGACTGATCAGTCGCCTCCAGTTACAGCTACTCCCAGTCGCCAGGTAGCGACTATAGAGTTGCCGCCGGTCGCAAGTGGCTTTAGTCACAACTCATTCCTTAGTGAACCTGGTGGTTATTCCCAACCACCAGGAATCCCACTACGACAAACAGCATGTTCACAATGGTGGAAGCGTAATTTATGCAGGCAACATGGCTTGACTGGAGTACTCTGAAGAACCTCCGAAGTCAAATTTAGGAGCAATGATCCAAAATACTTGTAGTGTGTGTGTAGATAGTGGCGTCAGATGATTTTATCATGGTTTATCGCATAAATATAGGTAAAGTTCCGATATATTCTGCCAGAATCGGAGGATATAGTGCGAGACAACCTCTGAAATTCCTATCTGGGATGTATAAAATATGTAACGTGTCTTATTCAGCAGTGTATAGTTTCATAAAAGTCGCCACGTTACTGGTGTACCAACAAGCCTTGGACTCTCGCAATAAACAGTGCACAAAATATTTCTCTTTTATCCTTGGCGGAAGCACAAGCCCAAATTTATTGGCGAGTTGGCCTTCTGGCATTCTCACCACGAAAATCATCACAGTTTTAGCACTGTTCAATTTGTCACCGATTTTGCACCCTTTTCCTCTCACGTAATCTATTGACTATTGATGAATATTTAATGGGGAGCGCCAATTGGTCACGTGATGACTACTGATAGAGCAGACGAGACACCTAGCGTTGACCTAGACCCATTGTTCGAGAGATGCGGTTCACCAAGCACGGCCAATCACACCTTGAATCGTCATGAATAATAGGTGGCATTGGTGTACCGGTACTATCAGTTCAAAACCACGCGTATATTCTCGCGTGGTCTGCGTGATCGGGGTTCCCTATTCACTTGGGGTCAAAGCATGTCCAGAATAAAGAAACCTGAATTCTTTCACCGGCTTGAATAAGAGTTTTTTGCAAGATTTTGTGAGAAATTTTCGAGGTTATTTTTGAGGACACCTTCTGATTGGTTCATATTGAATCACATGATCTCAGTGGCACACGAGGCTTCAGTAAAATATGGCCGCCATCCTCGTCATCACTGATTGCGGATGCTGGGTGATGTTCGGCTACTGAAACTACACCCAGGGTATTGTTTTAGTGAAGATAGAGATTCTGGGTAATCTTTGTATATACCCAGGACGACATTTAGGCTACCCTTTCAGCGACAGTAAGCCGTGGTGCCTTGTACTCCTACCTTATGCCTTTGCAAGGGCAAGCACAAGACCCCATCCAAGTGAGGAACATGAATAGCTAGTGATGGCCTCCTCCGTACTCACCAGGACCAATATGGCCTAATGCTATGGCTTTGGCCCTGACGGAAAAATCTAATACAAATTCAAATACAAATGCTGCAGAGTAGTCTTGGAACTAGAATACATGTAAGTCGCTGGGGAGCCTCCCAGGGTTTCCGCCAGGATTTTCAAGGAGGGGGGAGGAAATTTTTTTTTTTTTTTGGAAATTTTTTTTTTTTCAAATTTTTTTGGTTAAAAATGGCCTCCAGAGTCATTTTTACACTCCAAAATGTAAAATTAGTCTTCCTTCTGCATGAAAATTGCATTTGAAATGTAAGAAATTAAAGAAAAACACTACTGAAGTGAAAATAGTGATGTTTGAAAATGGTTAGTCGGCGATATCCCCTCCTTGAAATTTTTGAGGACGGGGATCATCGCCCCTCTGGGAGAAACACTGGGCGAGCCCATTATATCTTCACGCTATTGACAGGAAGTACTAATGGTGTTGTCAGTGAAAGGTGTTGTTGGTTGCAAAAGACCTGTGTAATGTTCAAGCTGCAGAATCAGGTTGCATGATGCGGGTATCCGTAACACTCTGATGGATACTGCCAAGAGAACTTGAAATATGGATGCGTTCTTCACATATCGCCCCCTGTTGGAAGGAGGTGGAGTTGGATTGAAATTTTCCACCCTCCGATCAAATTTAGGCAGTTACAAAACTGTATCAGAATCCTGTCTTTTAAAGGTGAACCCCTGACCTTGAAAAGTAGGTCAAGCTCAAAACCTATGTGATATGTTATGAAGCTGTCACAGACACACCATCACAGGCAATTTTGTTACTTTATCACAAGTAGTTTGTCCCGTGTTTCCCGTGATCTTTATGAAAGTCTGAGACCGATATTATGACTTTGAAAGTAGGTCAAGGTCAAAACACGTACAATACATTATGATGCTGTTACAAATACATCACCACACAAAATTTTGTCACTTTATCACAAGTTCTTAAAGGACTAATGAAGGTAAATGTGTTTTTCATGTGATTTTTACATATTGCCCCCTGGTGGAGAGAGGTGGAGTTGGATTGAAATTCCAAGGCCAGGGTGTTGTGCACATTAATGGATGAGTACCTAATAATACCAAAATTCTGAACGCCTCAGTTTAACACTCTAGCACTCTTTCAGACGACAAAAATGTCTCCCCACTTTTTTCAATGAAATGGTCCATGGACCATGTGCTCACTGTGTTGGACATAATAGTCTAATGACAGAGGGAGGTACATATCAGTTATGAGCAATCTGGGTCAAGTCATTCCCAGAAAAGACTGAAGATTTTTGGGTTATGCCACCTGGTGGCCATATTGGATGTCCGATCGGGCTGGAACTTCACATGCACATAAAGGTCATCTGCAGGGGACCACATAGCACATTGGAGCGCTTTGGGTCAAGTCGTTCCTGAGTTACAGCACTTTGATGATTTTCGGGTTACGCCACCTGGCGGCCATATTGGATGTCCGATCGGGCCGAAACTTCACATGGACATAAAGGTCATCTGCAGGGGGCCACATAGCACATTGGAGCGCTTTAGGTCAAGTCGTTCCTGAGTTACAGCACTTTGATGATTTTTGGGTGACGCCACCTGGTGGCCATGTTTGAAGTCAAATCAGGCCGAAATTTGACATGCATGTAAAGGTCATCTAGATGGAGGTAAATATCAAATTTGAGCACTCTGCGTCAAGCCGTTCCTGAGTAATAGCACTTACTTGATTTTCAGGTTACGCCACCTGGCGGCCATATTGGATGTCCACTCGGGCCGAAACTTGGTATTTTTTAAGGTACCCCTCCAATGCATGTTTATGCAAGATATGAAGTTGCTCGGTGAAATAATGACAAACTGTGGCAGGTTCGTCACTTTTGTCGAACTTTGACCTCTGTGACCTTGAAAAGTAGGTCAAATCAAAAACCCGTTATATATGTTATGTATCCTTATTAGCTACACCTATGATAAAAATTTGAAGATGATCTAGTCATTAGTTCAGGAGTTATTGTACTTTTTGTGTTTTTGGTTTCCGCCACCTGGTGGCCAAACTGAGAGTCGAATCGGACCGAAACTTGGTGTCGTGGGTCATCTGACCTAGGGGTATATATGTACCAAGTTTCAGATCAACAGCTCCAGCGGTTACGAAACGTGCCCTGCTAACGGACCACGACGGACGACGACGACGACGGACGACGGACGCTGCACCATCGTAATAGCTCACCCCAGTGAGCTAAAAAGCAAGGTAATAACAATATACTGCAGACCTTTGATAAAAGTAGTTAAATCGCCCGCTGTTAACACTATTACTAACATGCAACCACCAGATTTACGGACAACAAAGTTCAGGAGGTTACCGTCAGAGATATAAAAAATGTTGCCTCAATAACATAGGCTAAAACTGCTGGCAAGATGACTGTTGTCACGACACTAGTTTAGTATACATGTATGTAGTTTTTGCACTTGGCGCATACAAAATAATCATAAACAAACATATAAACTCTGCATAAGTCGACACTTCAGGGACCAAAGAAAAAATGTCAGCTTAGAGATTAAACCACTTCACTATAAGTATGATTCACCCTAACTTCAACATGGGCAAAGTGCCAAGCTTGGAAATGTGCACAAGTCAGTGGTAAATAACTCATGTCACAGTTACCTAATGATGTTAGGGTAACTTGAACAGCCTATGGCAAACACTCCAACTGGTAAATATGGCGATTTGTGGTTTAATCATTATGTTCACTTTCTGGTGTCTGTTGCACAAGCCTGGCACTTTTGCCATGTTGAAGTTAAGGTGAATCATACTTACCAATGTGTTTGGTGTAACATTAGCTAAGCCTCTGTAATCTGCCTGATTATGACGTCAGTATGATCTCGTTTTATTCCTCCAAGGTATGATGCAACGTAATGCATTTTAGTACATGTTACGAGTGCATTACAACATGACACCATGGTATGTGACGACATCATGGACCGGTCCGTCACATTGCCAAGTGAATGCAACCAGACCTCTCAATTATAGGCCTATCAGGTGTCCGCACCCTCTATTCAGTCTTGAATTTTGCACACCTTCCTCTGCCTAAGTTCGGCTTCAATAATCATGATTTTAGTACCTAATCGCCACACCAAGACTTGCGTATTTTTCACACTTTCTTGGGCTAGTGTGTCATTTTAGGGTCTTTAGAAGCATATTTGAGCACTTACTGAGGGTAAGAAAACCCATTTAAAAGGCCATTTACTACGTGAGAAATTTTTTTCTCTCTTTTATTGTAATTTGGGCACATTTCTCAGTGCCCTACTAATTTGGGCACATTTCCAAATCTCTGACACCATTAACCCTTTCAGTGCCTGTATACTGGCCACCGGTGGATCCTAAACCTGTCTAATGTTGCCTGCATACCGGTCACCGGTGACCTAGATTTTCAATAGAATCCCAAAGTTCCGATCACATGGTGGCCGGTGGATGGTTTTAACATTGATGAAATGGCCAGGGCCATTGTGCTCACCTCTATGACAGAGTATGAAGTGTGAGTAGCCTGGTGATACACTGAATGGTGAAGGATTTAGTGCAGAAACATCGTAACATTTACTACCAATGAGATATGGCCAAAGTAAATTTTTCAAGATGGCCGCCTGGCAGCCATGTTGAAGTCCAATCGAACCGAAATTTGGCATATAAGTAGACGGTACCAAGACACATATTTAGGCACGGTTAAAGCATCCTAGCTCCAACTATTTATGAGGTGTGGGTCAAAGTCCATTTTTCAAGATGGCTCCCTGGCGGCCATATTTGACGTCGAATCTGACTGAAATTTACCATATATATATTTATACGGTACCTAGATACATATTTTGGCAACGTTAAAACATCCTACCTACTCCTATTTATAAAATGTGGGTCAAAGTCCATTTTTCAAGATGGCTTCCTGGCGGCCATATTTGAAGTCCGATCGGGTTGAAATTTGGTGCATTCATGCAGGGTGCCTAGATATATCTTCACACCAAATCACAACACTCTATGTCAAATAGCAATGAAATGTGCCACCAAACAGTGAATTTTGAACTTTGACCTCTGTGACCTTGAAAAGTAGGTCAAATCAAAAACCCGGGATTTATGTGATGAAGTCTCATCAGAGGAACCCACCATAAAAGTTTCGTGGTTCTAGCTAACAGCGTTCAGGAGATACGGCCGAAAGAAGGTTTTCACAAAGCGCCCCCTACAGGCCAGAGTGTACAAGCAGCAGCGCTAAGTTTCGGTCCAGAGATAGTTTTTACCATAGGGTACCTGTACACCAAATTTCAAGTTTGTAACCCAAGCGGTTTAGAAACGTGCCACCCCTGTTAACGACGACGACGGACGACGGACGACACACCATGGGAGAAGCTCACCTCACAGAGGTGAGCTAAAAATGCATAGCGGCGATGGTGCTGCCATCTGTGAATCAGCGGTTTAACTACCGCTGGTGCGAGTTTTCGTCAGGAGAGTAAAATGTGAGGAATTTTCTACCGTTTTCGGCACTTTCGGTACGGGTATTGTTCGGCACTGGAAGGGTTAACAGGGCTCTGCCCAGGAATGAACGAGTGCTGGCCATAAGGTGGGACCAGATGCTGATGGTTGACTTGGCAATTTGTTGACTTACACACAGTCGGCTTAAGCAGAGTTTACAGCATACAAATATATACATATTTCTAAAAGAGCCAGGGAAATGAAAAATAGTTGATAGGAAGTTCTATGAACTGAGATGGGCGTACTTCAACAGTTGACTTATGTGGATGCAGAAGAGTAAATATCAAAAGCTCCATCAACAACGACACAATAGTAGACCGATCGTGCATCTTTTTTCTCGTGGTGAAAACAAGGCTGAAATTTGCTGCTTACATAGAGGGTACCGAGATCCACATCACATGTGCCCTGCGAAAAGACGCCAACAACGGACAATGGATACGGCGTGGTACTAAGTAGAGCTCATAAAGTGAGCTAAAATCGTAAGAGAAGCTATTATAAGCCTCTGGGTCCGTATGCATAAAACATCTTAAGTGTAAAATTTCCCTTATCTTTTGTTTGGAACAACAGGTTAAGGGAAATTTTACACTTACAATGTTTTATGCATCCGGCCCCTGGCCTGTTACAACTAATTTATAATGGTGAGTTTTTGTAACCACCCAGTTAGGCCAACGACTGTGTTTATCTATTGTTCGGGTATACCCAGAAAATAGGAAATCGTAACCTAAATGAAGTCATACATGTAGGTCTTATCTGTCCAGCCGACTGTGAAAACTCTATTTGTCTCAAAAAGTAATGACGCTTAGCGTTTTAATGGCAAAATAAGTTAAAAATAGCAACAGTGGTCAACTGCACACAAAATTAACCAATAGAAGTCACACCCTTTCCTTTTTTAATGTCAAAATAAGTTAAAAATGGCAACAGTGGTCAACTGCACACAAAATTAGCCAATAGAAGTCACACCCTTTCCTTTTTTAATGTCAAAACAAGTTAAAAATGGCAACAGTGGTCAACTGCACACAAAATTCGCCAATAGAAGTTACATCCTTTCCATTTTGATGTCAAACAAGTTAAAAATGGCAACAGCGGTCAACTGCACACAAAATTGGCCAATAGAAGTTACATCCTTTCCATTTTGATGTCAAACAAGTTAATGAAATGGTCCATGGACCATGTGCTCACCGGGTTGGACATAATAGTCTAATGACAGAGGGAGGTACATATCAGTGTTATGAGCAATCTCGGTCAAGTCACTCCCAGGTAGGACTTTGATGATTTTTGGGTTATGCCACCTGGCGCCATATTGTATGTTCGATCGGGCCGGAACTTCACATGCACATAAAGGTCATCTGCAGGGGACCGCATAGCACATTGGAGTGCTTTGGGTCAGGTCGTTCCTGAGTTACACCACTTTGATGATTTTCGGGTTACGCCACCTGGCGGCCATATTGGATGTCCGATCGGGCCGAAACTTCACATGGTCATAAAGGTCATCTGCAGGGGCCCACATAGCACATTGGAGCGCTTTGGGTTAAAGCGTTCCTGAGTTACAGCACTTTGATGATTTTTGGGTTACGCCACCTGGTGGCCATGTTTGAAGTCAAATCAGGCTGAAATTTGACGTGCATGTAAAGGTCATCTAGATGGAGGTAAATATCAAATTTGAGCCCTCTGCGTCAAGTCGTTCCTGAGTAATAGCACTTACTTGATTTTCAGGTTACGCCACCTGGCGGCCATACTGGATGTCCAATCGGGCCGAAACTTGGTATTTTTGAAGGTACCCCTCCAATGCATGTTTATGCAAAATATGAAGTCGCTCGGTGAAATAATAACAAACTGTGAGAGGTTCGTCACTTTTGTCAAACTTTGACCTCTGTGACCTTGAAAAGTAGGTCAAATCAAAAACTCGTTACATATGTCATGTATCCTCATTAGATACACCTATGATAAAAATTTGGAGATGATCCAGTTATTAGTTCAGGAGTTATTGCACTTTTTGTGTTTTTGGTTTTGGCCACCTGGTGGCCAAGCCAACAATCGAATCGGACCGAAACTTGGTGTCATGGGTCATGCGACCTAGGGCTATGTATGTACCAAGTTTCAGATCCACAGCCCCAGCGGTTACGAAGCGTGCCCTGCTAACGGAACACGACGACGACGACGGACGACGGACGCTTCCCCATCGTAATAGCTGACCCCGGTGAGCTAAAAATGGCAACTGCGGTCAACTGCACACAAAATTGGCCAACAGAAGTCAAATCCATGCAAAACCATAATCAAAGTAAGAGTAAGGATTATTTACACTGATCTCTTTCACGTTAATCTGCAGACCCAACAGGATTATTTACACAGATCTCATTCACTTTAATCTGCAGACCCAACAGGATCATCCATGATTTTTCAAATTCCAATGGTTGACAAGAATGGAATGTATCAAAACGATTTTGTAGTTAACACATCTGCCCCCAGGTTTGAGCAGACCGTATCTTCTGTTGAAATTTTTTTAAATCCTCGGAAATAAATTGCAAAACATTTGAAGAAATATTCTTCAGATGGTTGATAGGAACAATTTTCCTTCAAATATTTTTCAATCAGTACCATAGGATGTGAGAAAACTTTGACAGAAGATGCCGTCTGCTAAGATGAGTTAAAGGCATCACAACCAATTCAATATGGGACCTTCCCCAACCCGCCCAGTTATGCCACAGAAATATGAAATCCATCAGATGACTCACTCAGCAGTTACAGTCCAGAATAAGAAATCCAAGATGTCCGCCAAGCCACCATATTGAATACAAGATCGTAACCAAAATCGATAGGGTCCCTACCAACCCAGCCCACGATGACACAAAAACCTGAGGTCAATCTGGTAATTCATTCTTGACTTACGGGCTGGAATAGCGAATGCGGCGGCAGACATGGCCAACGCAGAAACTCTCTGAGAACATAATACCCCCTTTGCAACTTAATTGAGCGGGGCATAATGANGTTTCGCCTACACCCATTTCGCCTACACCCACTTCGCCTAATTCCTATATAGGGTCTGTCGGTTGGGACTAAAAGCCGTGGTCCCTTGTACCTGAGTGTCTATGCCAGGGCAAGTAAAAGACCCCACACAGGTGGACAGTAGCCTGTTGTGGACTCCATACCTCCGGCAAAAACCTAACAGGGTTACGACGCTGGTAATGATATGATGATGATGATATTTCACCTATTTCTAATGGGGATCTTAGCTACGATAGAGGGCAGCACACCGAAACCCGGTCCTATACAATGAACGCCTTTTGTGTGGGAAATTGAACAGGACCGGGATGTCAGTTTCATTTCAATAGTTTTAACCACTAGTGACACCTATTAAGGCAGTGAGCTAGGGTCCCCATTAAAGCCTAGGTCACAATTGCACCGGGCCCCGTATGATTTTCCCCACCCAGCGGCTTGCTGCGGATTTTAGAGACTGAAACTCGGATCTAAGATGAATCATGCCGAAATCGCCTCAATAGATAGGCGGAAAGTAGGCTGGATCAAACTGGGCACCGTAGAAATTGGCCAAAATGTCTGTTTTTACTCGCCGTACGGGCCCCGGAGTGGATATGTGACTGGGGCTTTACCAGTCAATGTTCCACATAATGAAAGGCACAGAAAGTGCTGCCATATTGCCCGTTTGACAGTATAGGGAAGCTCACCCAGACATGGAATTTAGACATCTTTCCACTTGTTTGGCTTGGGTGAGGGTTACTAAGTGGAAGCCCTAATGAGAAACTAAACTTATGTGTTGTACATGTACATATTCATCTTCATTCTTTCTTTCCAATTAGGCGAAATAGGAGTAGGCGATATGAGTTTAGGCAAAACGGGAAGTAGGCGAAATGGGAAGTAGGCGATATGGGTATTAGGCGAAATGGGAAGTAGGCGATATGGGTTTAGGCAAAATGGGTTTAGGCGAAATAGGTTTAGGCGAAATGGGTTTAGGCGAAATGAGTTTAGGCGAAATAGGAGTAGGCGAAATGGGATGACACCCCCTCAACATGCAACTCATTGTTGTTTTCTTCCAGTACGTTGCACAACGGACCTACCTTTATCTGCGTATACCTTCCACGTACCTCGCGTGGAAAGTACGTTTCAGGAATTGTGTACGGTACGGGCATGTCATGCGTCTCTTCTGCGTGACGTCCGCACTCCAAGGGCAAATGACGTTATGATGTCACTGCGTGCCTTCCATGACAGCGCGCGACGTCTGCGGAAATGAGGCTGGTACACGCGTTGCATGCGGTATGTGGATGGTGCGCGGCGCAGAAGGGAGGTCAATTGTGCAATGTACTGTATGCTTTATGCTCAGACCAATAACACAAACGATTGCCCATATAGTTTTTTATGGCTGTGTTGCCCATAGAGAGCCAATTTACAAGAAAACTCTCATGTGGAACAGCACCATAGCTCATCTACCCCTGGAGTCCAGCAGACGTCATCTCTTGTCTACTTTTTCTCACATCCTATGGTTTGATTGAAAAATATTTGAAGAAAGGTTGTTCCTATTAACCACCAGAAGAATCTTTCTTCAAATTCTTCCAATTTATTTGGGAGGCTTTCAGAAGATTTCAACGGAAGAGATTGTCTGCTCAAATCTGGGGGCAGATGAGTTAAAAATACGTTCTGTCATCACAAGCAGTTGTTTCATCCAACAGGAAAGGAACTGCACATGACCAGAATCCATTATTGCTGATACGATATAACTTTCATCATCACTTCACAGGCATGAAACAGAGATGCTAACACAAGACTACATCAAAACCCAACCGAATCCCTGGATAAGGATTGTCTCCAGGTTTTTCAAAGAAGTAGACCAACCAGGACTCCAAAACAGCACACCTCAAAACACCAACTCCACACGTTTCCATGGTAACGATGTAAATAAGTTTGCCGGGAGTGATAACACAATGTATTAAGGTAACTATTACAGTGTGCATGAGCTGACTGGATTCTGACATCAAAGTCATGGTGGTCGACCAGTTGCTCGCATAAACATTTATTGCGTTTCGTATTATATGGAGCCAGACTAGTATAATTTCAATCAGCCAATTATAGTGTTTCAATACATCCGCTTGCGGCAATCATGCAATCTGAGTAAATGTATGCCGCTGTGGAAGAAATTTGAGGCAAAATTGTTCGGTTTCGTGCTTTGAAGAAATCATGGTGCACAAACACAATTTTTCCAGGAGAAGCCAATAAGCTGCATCAAGGGACGTGATACAATTATTCTGAGTGCATGTGAAATGGCATGGAACGGCCACGTAATCTTTCCGCACACCATTAAATGGCTTCACAGATTGGCATGGTGAAGAAGCTCCTTTCGTTGGTAAATTGAACATTTGAGAATGCTGCGGTTGATATGGTCACATGGATGGTCCTGCACCATATAAATCATTATAGAAACTAGTGCACTGGTCAGAAGTGAACATTGCTGAATGATAGATAAGGGTATAGCCTACTCTAGCAGGCATGGCAGGCCAGAGAGGGTCCGGAACCCCTGCTCTGGCAGCCATACATTTTTTTACCAGTATCACTTCAAGCGAGCATAAATGACAGGGAGAGGGGCAAGTAGGTGAGGATTGTAGCGGGTTCTGGAAACTTCAGACCCCTGCTCGGGTACAGATTTAGCACTCGCTGTAGTTCTACTGTTATAAGTACGCCCATCAGGTATCTGTTGTTGGGTGCGGCAGACATGACCAGATTCATTCAGTCGGACGGTACCTGAGGTTTTAGCAACCACAGCGCCATCACTGTGGAAAACAGGGATTCTTCAAGACATGTTCAAGGTTGAAATGCTGGGAAATGGCATTTCCAGTGCTCGAGATTTTACAATATTTCTAATGTGAGGGGGGGGACCTCTCTCCCGCTTCCCCCTTGACGATCGGGCTCTGCCCGATCCCCTCGACCACCACCCCACCCCGTACTCGAAATCCTGGACACGCGCCTGACTGACCCATAAAAGGATTTCCATGTAAGTCAACAGCACAAATATGGACTTGACAGATTAAAGACATGACTTTAGGTCTCCAACTGTTAAACCTGCCAACAAAACTGAAAAGAGATGACAGACAGATCAGCCCATTAATCCCGATGCCTGCCGGGTAGGTACAGTTTAAACCTATAAATCATATTAGTCCCAATACACCACACTTACAACTTAAGCTGGTAATCCATAAACCTTGAATTCATGAATTAAACTGCCTTAGGCCTAGTTTATACTTCGACGCACGACCATCGGCGTCCGACGCGCGATCAAAATCTGGACGCCGACCTAATGAAGTAGGCTTATGTCGGCGTACAGATTTTGATCGTGCGTCGGACGCCGATGGTCTTGCGTCGAAGTATAAACTAGGCTTTAGAGTAGAGGGCACACGACCGTAAGCCAATTTTACAAAGATCTTTAATTTCAACCCAATTTTTTTCAATAACACCAAACTATTCACCATTTCAGAGGTTTGCTCAGTCGAGGGTAGGCCTATCAACAACTGTATGTTTTTCTTGGAGGTTCATACAATTACTCACACACACACAAACTTAGTATGAACGAATCTAGAACAAGCACCCTAATCAAGGACTACTCTGGTATGCCAGAAGAATTCACTACATGTTATTTATGTATTTCCAAGGAGGCAAGGCCAACATGCAGCACACTTATGATCTTATTGTTGCCAAGGCGAGAGCTGTTGCTTTTATTTCACCTTTCCATCTCTGACTCTAGGGTAAATTACTGCTAATCATTGGGCAATGTTTTGATCTATTAACATGTGGCTTACTTAACTGAATCAACCCTTTCACTTTCACACCCCTATGATAGGTAGGCCTTACAGCAGTGGTCATTCCTTCCCAGTGCCTTGGCACCTACCACTGTCGAGTGCCAAATCATCGGAACCAATCAGAATACCTGTTACTTACTACTGAGTAGTATGATTGGCTGATGGGAAAGGTCACAGTTAGGGTCAGCCTCTACACAGAAGATATATGTCCAATAATTGTAGCACGCGACATCCTTGGTGACGCACCAAGGAGACCTGGCCTCACAACATTTTGTCCCAATAAAGCTAGCCTACCGTACAGTTCATCCCCAATAATATGCCTCATGTTACAATCAACAAATGTTTTCTGCTTGACATTCAAACACCAATGTTCAGCTATGTAGATCTCTTCCCTACAGCTAGAACATGAGTCATGGAGTTGATTGCTGGTGTTTAGTCATCATGATCATGGCGAAGGCAAAACACAGAAGCGAAACAGGCGGACTGGTGATCATGCAGGTCGTGGTCACCAAGGACACTAGCTCGGAATCAGATCGCACTGGACATGGCAGAAGAACCAACTCTGCTGGCCACAGTTCCAAACATGAGATGATCAGCTGCTGAAAATAGCTTATCTAGAAATTATGAAAGAAGTAAGATATGAAATTGGTGAGACAGAAAAATGACAAACCACATAGATTATCGCCGATATGCCAACATGGCTGATCGGGCTGTCAAGTGTGCAGTGTTCTCCAACTCCTATAAGCTGCCTACCTGCCGCCAATTCAAAATATAAGCCCGCCAACCCGGCGGCCGAATTGTGTCCTTCCGCCAACCCGAAAAATGTTGCCGCCAAGTTAAAAAAATTGCCGCCATGTTGAAAAACCACGAGTTCAAATTGACAAAAACATTGGTGTTTTGCCTTCTATAATCGACCTGAAAACAAAGTTGTTTCCTTCTCCCCAGCCCCAAAGTCATTCTCTGAATCGCCGACCATTAAACTGACGAAATCGCCATGAACGCGGGAACACGTGCGCTTTCCCTCCGACGACAGCTACGCCGGTCGCAGTCTACGTGGGGACTCTAGGGGGGACACCCCCCTCGCGCTCCCCCCCTGCCGCCAAGTCGACACAAAAAAAGTTGGAGAACACTGAGTGTGGTGTAGTGGAATCGTCTCACTGCCTGTTACCTCTGCGTCCCCGGGTTCAATAGACTCTATATATCACTCCAAAAGAGTGCAGCATCTGACGGATCCAGCGTCATGACGTCCCACATGTCATTTCTGAACACCATGACGCGACTCGAAAAAATATAATCCAGTTGTTTCAGCAATCATGATGTCGGGAAACAATTTGATTTTTTTTCTTCTCACGTCAAGACATCATGAAATGACGTGCGGGACGTCATGACATTGGACCCGTCAGGTGCTGCACTCTTTTGGAGTGATAGAGTCTATTCCCAAACTCATGTGATTTAGAGGGCAACTCTCTTTTGACACCATAGGTTTGCACCAGGGCTCTGGTTTCCACCTACAAAATCACATCACCTAAGAGCCAATGATGAGCCAAGTTGGACCTCAGGGCTCGACTCAGTATTCCAAAAGAAAATCCACCACACTGATGGGCGATGGCAGGAAGGATAGTGATTTTGTCTTGAGAACACATTGGGACCAAAAGCAGAGCAAAATTCACAAGACAACTACATTTTTGGGCATAGTGAAATATGGTATATCTACATGTACAGTAAACAGGTCAGTCGGTGTTTTTTTATGATTATATAAACATGAAATATATATTTAGCACATGAATAAAGATTTATGGTGATATCCATAAGCTATGTATTTAGCCTTATTAGTTTTTGCACCAATCAACAGTGAAGTCCGTGCAATATATCAACTGGTGAAGGAACATTCAGCATTTTAGTCACAAAAAAACAGTTCCTTTTTGCTTACTCTAGGACAAGTACGGTGGGAGTCAGGCTTAAAATGTCTCCCAATTAGAGCAATCATTTTGTACTGACATTAAAAACGGAAAGTCATTAGACTTTGATTGATAAATTGCATGCGAACCAAACAAGTTATATTTCTGTTCTGAACCCATGAGAACAATTACAAGTAATGGAATACAAAGTATGATCACAAAACACATGCCTCTCATGAAGGAAAATGTTTCGCAACAGTCCATCCTAGTCGTACATGACGATGTCCTATATTACAACATGAAATATTTGGCCTCGAGAGATGAGAGGAGGCACGTAACTGCACATGCCGAACTCACCATCTCATAATTTTCCAGAAACAAACTTTCAGTTGGCAGTAGAGTAATCATCCAGTTGGGTTTTTAATTTGGAATCTTCCTCTATAACTGTATTTAGAGTGTTTTGTGTGAAAAAAGAATTGGAGAAGTCCAGCCATACATGTAGTTCAAGAGTTTATTGCACTTTTAGTGTTTGGCCACCTAGTGGCCAAACGAGGAATAAGTTGAGGTCATTTGTCCTGGGGGTACTTGACTTCCATCACCACATCTGGTGTCAATAGTCTAAGTGGTTACAAAACGTGCCCTGCTAATGGATGCTGCTGGACACCGCATCATGGTAAGAGCTCACCAGGTGAGCTAGATACCGGGTACAGGGTTCAGATCTTGCACGGTCACGACTATGTGCACACGCTGCAGCTGAGGTCACCTAAGTAGGGTGACGTATTTTGTAAGCACTTTCATAACATGGATAGGTAGGCAGGGCCTTCGAACCTACGTTAACGACTTGGCGGTGCGCCAAGTCAAACGCGTGTAAACGTGCCTTCCGCCAAGTCATAAAATCTGCCGCCATGTCAAAAAATTCGTCCGCCAGGTGATTTTATAAGTGAAATAAACGATGAATAAATGCTTAATCAACATCCTCTTTGCCATTTAGTGCCCCTTTCTCATCCTAATATCCTATCACCAGCCCCAAATGCCCACTACCTGACGAAATCGCCGTGAACGCGGGAACAGTCGTGCGCTCTCCCTCCGACAGTCCACGCCGGCCGCAGTCCACGAAAATCAATACTAATAATTTATGCGCAATCCACATTATGTATTCACGTCTCTTCGCGCCATATTCACGCCCTTCTTCCT
>NMRB01004563.1:3759-14990 GCA_002633025.1 Notospermus geniculatus
GGGGATTAAGCACATCTTGACAAAGAATTACTTTTGACATTTTGTTTTCTTTTTTTGAAAGGGACTCGATTTTCCATGACAATTCCAGGACATTTTGGTAATTTCCCTGATTTTCAAGGATTTCCAGGCCTGGATTTTGTTAACTCAAAATTCCATGACATTCCAGGTTTTCCAGGATGAGTACGAACCCTGTGTATAACGAATCACCACCAACTTCAGATGAGACAGACAATGTCTAGATGTGTGCTGAATGAGGGATGCGCAGAAACACGCTCAGATCGTCAAATATGAGACACCATGTGTCAGCCTGATCCAGTGCGTCTGGCGGTCAGGCATGGCCTTGTGCCAATACAGAAACCTCCATAAAGGGCCAATAACTTCAGGGGAAGGTTGTGGGGATGGATTGGAGACTTTGAATGAGAAAATTTCTGTTTTCTGAGCGTAGTTTTGGCCATTTTAGGCCGTACAATTGCACTTTGATACCACCCGTACAACCACACATCCAAAACGTATTACGTAGTTCAAGGGGTCCCGCGCGTACAAAATACGGTCAAAACGTACAAGTACGAAGCCCTGGGCGCCCCGCCAGCAGTGAGGTTGATTATGACGGCACTGATTTCTTTCTTTTCGGTGGATTTCGTACCATAACTGTCACACTCGCCATTGAAAATGCAGTGTTTTTGAAATCTTACATCAGGACCCCAACCGCGAATATTTATCCACGCGAAAAGGTACTTTCGGACCCCAACCGCTAAATATTTTTGCCGTGAAAATATTTGCGTATACGGTACCATCAAACTTAACATTCGCTGGTAACACTCACAAACACTGCACAGGTATTTGTGTTGGATTTTTTTACTTTAGGCAGAGGCATTAATCTGCCTAGATTACAGCAGATTACCATGATTACACAATTTCCTCCATATCTGTACTCCCATAGAATGCGAAATATCGGGGTATTCTTTCTGCGGCTCAAAGGGATGTAAATGTAATGATTGCCTAACTTCCGCATTCCACTGGGTCGAAGTTAGATGTTGCCGGCCTTTTGGTATGTTATATACGTACCTGTGATGATATCTAAGACTAGACCCGGACTTTTTATGGAATGAAAATACAGCATGTCACCTATTGAACCATCAGTGAGGGCAGGACTATACACTGGAATGTTATTCTGAAATAGAAGATGAATTACATTAACTCTTATGTAGTGAATATACAGGGTGGTCCAAAAAATGCAACTGCATACCTCCAATATCCAGGGACATAAACCATTGGTGTGAATGGGTAGAAAATTTTGTTAGAAAGAAATTGAGACCAAGAACTCGCACAAAAACTTCAGTGTTCAAGTTCAACATAAGAAGACATGAAACGAAACAAGAACATGAATAATGCCTACCTTGTATGCCCAATAGTATACAGAATCTGGATTGTCTATTTCTTTTCCCAATCGATGTATCATTCTTGATGGAGTCCACAAAGTCCCCTGAAAAAAGTAAATAGCCAATAAATTCCTTTGCAGCAAGGTTAGGTTTACAAAACATGAAAACTTGACGAAATACCTACGAAGGAATTTCATCAAGTTGGCAACCACGATGACTAAAGGCCTGTTTCCATCACAGTGGAATGGATTCAGTCGTGGTTCCCTGGAGCTTTGTGTGTTGATTTCACCAATGTTTTTCAAATTTTATAGTTAAATTTGTCAATCAATTTCGGGGTTCTGTTACAGACAGGATGAGTTGGGTGTGGAACTTTCACCTGATGCCCAGACGTTAACAGTATCATCAAGACTGACAGTCTAGGGAAACCTATCGGATGTCGCATTTGAGGAAAGTGTCAATAATGGCCTTATGGTGAACCTGCACATTTCAACAGCCGAAATGTACTTCGTAACATGTGAACAGTTAACAGATCGATACACTGGCAATCTGTCAGCCCTTATTGATCATTTAGGCCAGACCTTTTTTATACCTTGTTTAGCGAACCCGCCGACGTCCGAAATTCAAAAAAAAAAATTTAAAAAATATTTATTTTTGACCATTTAGCGAACCCACCGACGTTCAAAATTGCTCAAAACAGTCTAATCAGCTCACGGCACCTAACATCATGAACAGAGCCACACTATGAGACCAATCACAATCGTTGTCTTATGAATAGTCTGTCGTGGTTAGAACAATGAATTTTTATTTTGAAATAAAATTTTATTTTTATTTCTTCCTCCGCTCTGCTTGTTTTACAGAATGCTAATTTGTGAAGGGAGAAAATAAATTTTTATTTTTATTTTTTTTCCGACCACCACTGCAAATCTCTGGAAATTGAAATGCGCTAAACAAGGTATAAAAAAAGTCTGGCCTTAGCAACATCAGATGGGTTTTTCTAGACCACCTCACAATTTATGCACATCCTCAGCCATTGTTCAACAATGCTTTGCAATCATATAGGGTAAAGTGGTACAATTCTAGCCCCGGTACAATTCTAGCCCCTAAGTGGAAAGATGGCCAGCGTTGCAAGGAGATGTATACTGCCTAATCCAATGATCTATAATATTCAAGATACACTTCTCAGAGACCTCAGGCAGAAGAAATTTCCTAAGTTTATCAAAGAACCTGGTGGTGGTGTGGGCTTGAAGACATCTGAACGAAAGGATCACTTTTGAAACCCCAAGACGTGGTTTGCTAGAATAAGTATAACTTCATCAATTTGCCATTCTATTAGCTGATACAGTGACAGAAGTAGCTTTGGGAAGTTACCTATTGATGGCATTCCTCAGATTTTGATTACCGGTACTGAACTGAACTACCCAGAGGTTTGCCATTTCCAAAAAAGACCCGTATGGTACAATTATAGCCCCTGTGCGTGGTACAATTATAGCCCCACCTCTTTCTGTTAACACAGACCCCAAAGGTTACGAAAACTCATTTTATATGCTTCCTTTCTATTATAATGGAATAACACAGGTTGAATGATTTGATTTGGTCAATGAAATGGCCAGGGCCATTGTGCTCACCTCTGTGACAGAGTATGGAAGTGTGACTCTCATGGTGAATGGTGAAAGATTAGTGGAGATATGATAAAGCAGAATACAGTATTTTATGATCTGACCAGTAATTATCAATGACATCAACCAAGTCAACAGTGGCAGAAGGAGTCTGATTGGTGAACACGAGGTCTAACTTTGAGTCGTAATTAGTGGTATTTGTGGAGATGTTTTGGCTGAAATTATATGCTTGAAACATGAATTGTTCTAACTTTTCGTTGTAGTTTTCACCTTCACCTATTGATTTCATGTTAAAATCACCTATTACAATATATTGTTCATTTGGTTCATATGATGAAAGACAGTCTTGTAGACCAGATACAAGATTATGGAATGTAGCTGATGGTGGTGCATAGACTGTTATGACATGGAAGACTGTGTGGTAATTCAGTGGATGTATGCAGACTGACAGTGCTTCAAAGGAGTTGCCGTGTTTGTAATTTTGGACTTCCATTATTTTGAAATCACTTCTGACGTACATCATCAGGCCATGTGGTGGTCTTTGCACATTTGTAGCCGATTGGTCATTACGTAACAGTTGGAAATTTGGTAAAGTGTAGCTGATGTCAGGATCGGATGCTTTTAGTCTGGATTCTGCTAGTGCAACAATAGATGCGGCTGTGATGTTGGGGTCAAGTTTCAGATCATTGAAGTTTGCGTGAACTGATCTGGAATTGTTGAAAACAATTTTCAGTTGGTTATTTGGTTGATATGTGAGGGCAGTTTGTACTATGTGATGGGTTGAGTAGGGGAGGTTAATGAGGTCAATGGAGTTAATGTGTTTGAAATTTGATTCATTTGCAAAGACCATGTCTAACTTTGTATGTGGATAGTTCCGTTTTGTTGGTTTGGGGATATTTTTAGTCGTTGGTTGCATGAGGTATTGATCAAACTGGTATGTTTCTGACATGAACGTTTCCAACTCTTTTCTGTATTTGTTGTCCATAATCTTTTTTGGTTGACCGTCATTTTGATTTTTGTCAGGGTTGTCAATCAGGACTGGTATGTCAATGTTATTGAAATTTCCAACAAGCAAGAATTTGTCCCTTTCTTTGTGAGCTGAAAGACATTGATCTAAGTGTGCAGTCAGGTTTGGCCAATGACTATCTTGGTACACGTTAATTACCATGATGTGAAATATCTCATGACAGTGTGGGGGATGAATGGTGATTAAGATTGCTTCAAATGTGTCAGTGTTATAAAATGATCTTTCTAGAACTGTGATTTCATCCTGAATGTAAAGCTGAAGCTGCGGTGCCGAGTCATGGCAGGGGTTTGTAATTTGCGGAGCATTATTGTGTATTGGTTTATGATTTGGTAAGTTGTACTGGCTTGATTTTATCAAATGCGAGTTGGTAAATGCAATAAGAGCAGCAGTTGTAATACATTCATTCTGTGTTAATCTGTTGATGTTTGTAGTGAGACATTCAACATTCACAAAAACAATATTGAATTGTTTGCCTTGGTAGACTGGAGTATAACACAACGAAAGTTTCTGAGCTTGTTTCATTAATCTCATGTAATCTTTCACTTTAGATGACTGAGAGATGTCTTTTTCATTGAGGTCAATAATATACAGATCATTGATTGAGCGGACTCGGCTTAATGCTACATAATGTGAGTGGTTTTTAAGACCAGGGGGTGTATTTCTGAGCATCGTGTTCATATTTATGACTAGTTTGTGGAATGTTCCACCTTGTGAAGAGTGTACAGTTCGTGCATTACTTTGCTTCAGAGGAAATTGTGTCCTCAGAACAAAATGATTCTTTCCCCACTGAAATTGTCTAGAAGTTCGTTGTTGTTGTCCAATTTTTTCTTGTTCAAATTCTACCCATATAATGGACGGATTCTGCAGTTCAGCACTATACTGTATATGCTTTACAATGCATGTTGAACCGTTGACAAGTCCATCGTCAACATCAAGATTGATTGAGATTATGTATGTGAGGGTGACTGCCATATTTAGAGTTCTCTGCAGGTTTGCACAGTTGCTGTATGCTGCAACAGTTTTCAGACTTTGTGCAATCTTATTTTGCATCTCTTTTGTGCATGCTGTGGTGATAATATCTTGAGCATGTACAACAGTTTTTGTTTCAGTTGTTTCATTAAACATTTTCTGGTTATGCTCATCAACTTGTTTATTCAGTAAGAAAATATGGGGCAATTCTTTTGGAAAGCTTGAGTCATGAGTACCGATTTCACGCGTTTTCAAAAGTGCGATGTCTTCTTTTGTTTGTTTCCCAATTCTGAGTCTGCTGAGGGTGTTGGCAAATTCCATGTCATCTTGTTGTCTCATTATTTCATCAAGCTCATAGACAACAAAGTGTTCTTGCCAAATGTTCCACAATTCACCTTCGAGTTGAGCATTAGGTGCTTTAGAGTCTTCGAATACATATCCACCAAAACATGGTCTGAGCTGAAACATATCTCCAATTGTGATTACATGCACTCCTCACCACCTGGCCCGCGAATCACCGCCGATCACCAGCCGAGTCACCGTGAGTATACCCGCGGTGACACTCGCGGTGGTTAGCGGGGACTCGCGGGCCAAGTTGAGACAGGCCTTTACTGTATGTTGCAACAGTTTTCAGACTTTGTGATATCTTATTTTGCATCTCTTTTGTGCATGCTGTGGTGATAATATCTTGAGCATGTACAACAGTTTTTGTTTCAGTTGTTTCATTAAACATTTTCTGGTTATGATCATCAACTTGTTTATTCAGTAAGAAAATATGGGGCAATTCTTTTGGAAAGCTCGAGTCATGAGTACCGATTTCACGAGTTTTCAAAAGTGCTATGTCTTCTTGTGTTTGTTTCCCAATTCTGAGTCTGCTGAGGGTGTTGGCGAATTCCATGTCATCTTGTTGTCTCATTATTTCATCAAGCTCATAAACAACAAAGTGTTCTTGCCAAATGTTCCATAATTCGCCTTCGAGTTGAGCATTAGATGCTTTAGAGTCTTCGAATACATATCCACCAAAACATGGTCTCAGCTGAAACATATCTCCAATTGTGATTACATGCACTCCCGCAAATGGTTTCTTTATACCCATAATTTCTTGTAATCTCTGGTGGATGAAAAGAAGCATCTCACAGCCAACCATTGAAATTTCATCAATGAAGAGGACTTTAAGGTGCCTATATTTAGCTCGCATTGTATTCCTTCTCTCTTGGGTAAGGGGTGTGCAGGCTTTCAGATCTTTCTGAAAGGGTATTGCAAAGGCAGAGTGTATTGTGGAGCCATGGACAATATATGCAGCAAATCCACTTGGAGCAACTATTTGGATTCTCACATTTTCTGGATTTTGTCCCTCTTCAGAACACAGATGTCGTAGCAGGAATTGATAGAGTGCCTTCACAACTTGTGATTTGCCTACACCAGCACCGCCAGTTATGAACATGTAAAATTGCTCATTACTCAGGTTACTTGACTTGATTGCCTGAATTACATGTGTGAAGATCTCTCTTTGCTTTAAGTTCAGTGATCGGAGTAACTCCTTGTACTGATCGTTGGGCAGTCTGTGGTTAATCAATTCAACTTGCTGATCTGTTAATCTAAGAGGTATTCCCAAGTCTTGTGCATGTCTCTGATTGTCTGAACGATCAGGGTCGAAGAATAAACATTCTTTGGTCTCGATGGTGTCTTCTATCTCATCTTGTTCAACAGGATCTTCATTTTCGGCTTCAGCAATAGCTTCCAACAATTCTTCATTGAAGTTTTCATATTCTCTTCTTTTAGCTTCGATACTTGTTGTTGCCTTTAAAAAGTTGTATTGCTGTTCATAGTTTTCTTTCAAGGTGTTTTCATTTTTTGACCAAGGGTGGAATAATAAGATACGTTCTCTGTAGTAAGCTTCTGAATCTTTTTCTTTGCTGAAATTGGCATATCGTATTATTCTTGGGTTTTTCCTTTTCGTGATTTTGACACCACGGCGTGTGATATATGTGGCTTCAAGTGTGAAGTCATGTTCTTCATTTTCATCATAGTTAACATTAGAAGGGGGGTCCTGGTTGCAAGTATCGTCAGATTCTTCCAATCGGTAATCATCAAAATTTTCTTCAAAGAGTGGCTCAGAGCAATAGTCTACTAACTGACATTTTCATAATTTTGAGAAAATCGAGTTTAAAGTTTTTTATTCACAGTAAAATCACTAAAATGTACACAGACAAATTTGTGGTAGTTTCTGTTGTCACAACATGAGGGAATTTTTTTGGAAAAGCCTTATCCCATTCCCATTGCGTTTAAAGGTACAGTGCCCGAAATTGTGGCAAAACGTGTTAGTTAGTAGACTGTTGCACCCATGGTAATAACAAAATGGGGAACTAACTGAAATAAAACGCATAGAATGGATACAATGGTATGTTGGAATTGCTCATATTTTAATATGACTGTTGGTACAACATATTTTGTTGTTATTCACGGCTCATCCTTTGAGGATCCTAGACCATGCGGCCCGGTGATTAATAGCCCGTTTCTTTAAATTCCGTATACCAGTTTACCCAAAGGACGATTCTCTATAATAAATGCACACAAATGCAGGCACACAGTTCACTGTCCTTTTTATAAAATACCCTCTTTACTGAGGTCAAACATCTAGTTCCTGTGGGAGTTGCCATGGTTGGAATAGGTAGATAGTAGACTATTGCCCTCACAGGCGGTGGCAAAGTGCAGTGCAACAACAGAGTCGCCCTCTATATTCAGTCATGGTAACTAATATCAGTTAGAAGGTTATGGCACATGCAAATTTCATAAATTTACCATACTATGAGAATGCTAACTCCATTTCGGCCAAAATGTCAGTTAGTAGACTATTGCTCTGAGCCACAATGGATCATCCAGTTTTTCATTCTTGGGATAAGTGATAGTGAATTGTGACACATAATCAGCTAAACAGCACTGTTTCAGAAATGGTCTCCTAGCATACCATGTGATCATTCTGCTGTTTGCACATCAGTTGATGTTGGTTTCAGTTTTTCTAACTTGGCCCTGTCTTTCAGTATAAATGGTCTTTCTTCGGGAGTATTTGTGTTGATGAAAACAACATCTCGAGAGCACTGTGTCATTGGTAATTGTAGAACCAGATATGCTGCCTCTTGTGCTCCTGTTTCGACACAATTCAGAAATTTGTTTCCCATGTGACGTACAGCTTGTCGGAGTTCAATCTTGTCTGACTTTGCTTCTTTAGCAGCAGTATCCAGCAAGGTGCTCATTCCTTTCTGAGCCTTACAAGTGTAAGCAATGATGTACACAGCCACCGCATAACCATCAAGAATAAATTGTATATCGTGATTGGCTTGCCAGGCACTTAATAGATCTTTCATGTATGGATTGATGCGAATTTCTGATGGTTGTCTTTTCAAGAAGACCTTTGATGCTTTCAATGATGAACGAATACTCTTGATGTATTCTTCCTCTGTCATTTCGAGTTCAGCAAGAAATTCGTCGAATGTGCACTTGGTACATGTATCTTTACCGTCACCCATGGTATTTAAAGTTGCAGTAATCTTCTTGAAATTTTCTTTGTATACTTTTGATTGTTCATCAGTAATGTTTGAGTCTAAGTCTAATGGTTCCAAAATTCTAGTCCTTCTCATTGGGGGCATTGGAAATCCAAATCTGCACACTGGACATTTACCTTTCCTGCAGGTCTTGGAATGTTTATGATATTGTAAAGGGAGAAATGGTAGGTTCTAGTTTGCCAGTTGAACTGTTCAATTTCCTCGTCACTGTATTCAACTTTGTCAATCATTAGGCCAAGTGTCTTTAGAAGAGGCGACCATCTTGTATCAGCGGCTGACAGTGACATGAATAATGTTGGTATGCCAAGCTGTCGAATCATAGCAAAAACTTCTTTTTTCTTGTTTTCTAGGTAGGGTGGTGAATTTCGTATGGTCCCGAATATGTAATAGCCTTCATCCAAGTGTACCATGCGATTCCTTGTATCATCATCCAACATCTGCTGGGCAGTGTAGGTTTCTCCTTTACTTTTACAACGTCGTACAGCTAATTTAACTTTATCTGACATTTGTTTGATCTGGACCTTTTTCAATTTGAAGAAAACGTTTGGAATACTAGTATTTTGGGCGACTCTTCGGTCTACACTTCTCAATTCATATTTGCTTATATCGCTGTAATGTACTTCTATTGGATGGTCAGATCTACCTTGTCCACAGAATATAGTAGGAAATGCGAGATATTCTGCATTGCTATCATGAAATAAACCTATAGGAATTTGTCCTTCTCCAGGGGCAAAAATGTATTCCTCAGGTTCATTCAGTTCAGCAGTATCAAGCATTGTGTCCATATTTCCAGATGCTGTAAGTTCAGTCTCATCAACCTCACTGAAATTATCACTATCATCATCTTCAGAATCATTTTCATTTTCTTCTTCAGCTGTAGGCAAATTTAGGTGTTCTTCGTTCAGCCTTCGAGCCAGCTTCAACAGTTTCCATCATCTTTTTGAAGCACCTGTTGACATAATCTGAAAGTAGAAATCATTTTGGATAACAATGCTGACTGTTGAAATGTTTTTAAATGAAATAAATTTTTCATCTTTACCTCTCATTTTCACTTGTAATTTTATTCAACTTACTGTATGTAGCGCCAACAAGAACCTTCTTCACAGTATATCCACCAGACTTGTGCTTGGGGAAGTCTATCCGGTGACAACCTTCTCCAGCTGATGACATTGCTTGGGCCCTACCAGCATTCTCATTATAATGCAGCGCTGCAAGCTGTGTTCTGAAGGAAGAAATGAGAATAATGAGTTGAACTGTGACCGATATAATTTTGAGACCATGTGCGGTGTTTAGGCCTACAGCCTAATCTGAATGGCCAGATGAAATCTGCATTCGTGATTGTAGGCCTATATATCCCAACTTGTCAAGACCGACAGGTGGATAATTACAGCGAACACGGAAAAACTGAAAAACTCACCGGCTGAGCATTCCAGTGTATGAGAATTTCACCATCTTCGGAGCAAAGTGGTTGACAATGCTGTTGTACGACTCGACTCCACTTGTCTGTGCGAATGGTGACATCGTGCTCACATCACCGATCAACAGTTTCTTGGTCAGTACATCAAATAATTCATCACCAACCTTGGTTCCTGAAATGACGATGCAGGATTGCAGAAGGCTATCCATTTTCACACACTGACAGTGACAGTATCAATCCCTTTTCTGCCAAATGCTATACTATCCAATTATACAAGTTACTTGCCTTCAAGCAACCACATCTTCTGTTTCTCTAATGGCCCATGGTGACACCTATCGTGGCGATTCTGAATGTGATCGACACATCCCAGCCATTTTTCCTTGATCACCTCAGGATTCCCATCTGGTGTTGACATCACTGCCAAATACAAATGGTACTTGATGGACTTGATCCATTGCCGTATTTGTTGCAGGCCTTTTTTCTTTGACATTTGCTCAAGTTTCTTGCCCAAGCCTTCATAAAAGAAAACACATTATTAGCAAATATAAAGAGGGTCATTCATATGTCGCCATCGGCTTACTGGAAAAGGCGGTACTGGCGTAACGGAATCACTTTTGCACCTAATCTTGCCGTCCCATCCCAAACGCATTGTATTTGTGACCTGGAGTCGCGGATGGTTGGGAGCATTGATTATTCCGTCACACACGTTTTTCCCAAATCATCATTTTTTAATTGGCAATTCACTACGGACCAATTCCACAAAAACCTTGGCTGACCCAGTTCCAAGTCCTATCGCTATCTGGCGTAGGAGAGAGAGAACTTTCCAATTCGCACGTTTTAGCGGGTAGGGGAGACCGGGGCACCTTGAGCCACTTTTTAAATTTTGGCCCCTGGACTTTTTACTTGCGTTGATTGAGCCATCCTAACACATCCATCATCCAGTTTGGTTTGTTGGCTAACTATTGCCATTGAATGTTTTTAGCTTTTGTAATAATAAAGCAATGGAACGGGCAAGTGAAAAAAAGAATTTTTCTGGCTCAACCTGCCCCGTTACCGGGGTAGTTTGAACCACGCAGTGGGGCACATTGAGCCACTCAATGAAATACAATAATTAGGCACAAAAACTTATTTAAAACCATAAAATAGTTTACTGAATGAACAATATGAAAAAGTTGATTTTTAACAAGGCCTACTGGTTCCAAATTTTGACCTGGTAGTAACCATGGCAACTGAGGACTGAAAATAACATTTAAAGCTCCT
>NMRB01004564.1:1864-19918 GCA_002633025.1 Notospermus geniculatus
AGATACCTACACAGCAAGTTTGAAGTCTGTAGGTCAAGATACCTACACAACAAGTTTGAAGTCCGTACATGTAGGTCAAGATACCTACACAACAAGTTTGAAGTCTGTAGGTCAAGATACCTACACAACAAGTTTGAAATCTCTAGGCCATATCATCAAAATATGCACCAAGAGGTACCTGAACGGCTTTGGGTCAAGCAACAGGGCGATTACAATGACGGATTTCAGGGAATAGAAACCTTATACCGAGATACAACAAGAAGAACGAAGTCCCTAGGAACAGCCCCCTCTGGTTGATTAAACACCTCTGAACGCCTCCGGGGGTACCCGGGGTATCTGGCTTCTAAGACAACAGCGAACAATGCGAGCGATGGTCAAAGGTCCAGGATGAGCGGAATGACAAACACACTTGAACGCCATCAATCAGATCTCACTGATGACGACAAGACATTGGTATGGGATGCCATTAGGGAGAGAATGAAAGGCAATTAGGGCACTGGAAGGGTCCTGGGAACGTTTGACCCCTGGTACCGAACGTTGGACTGTTTACATGAGATTCCATCGGTGACTATAGACTATGGAGGGTGAAGTTTCATGAGTCAGATTCGTTCAACATGTTCAAAATGGGATGACAGTTCTGGGCTCGTTATGAGTATCAGAAGTGGAGGCCAAGGAAGTTGGGGTGGTGTGGGGGTGGAAAAGTTTGAAGATTGGGGTGGTGGTGGTGGTGGGGGGGGTGTTTGAACCAAAGAACGACCTAGCAGTGCTTAGAGCAGACTGCTCAGATGCAACTGTGGTCTTCCGAAATGGCGATAGAAAAGCAAGTGTCTTGCATCCTGAGTGACCTTAATAGCAATTAGTTCATTGCAGCCATAGGTATGGAAGCAATGTTTGTTTTGTCCCTGCTTACTGGAAGACCCTTCCTGCATGGCTCACACCTCATCTGATGCAAAATATCCACAACAGTGCCGGAATTTTAATGTCTAAAGTAATCCAATCAAAATTTTCAACCATTACTTGCGCAAATACGAACACCTTGTTTTTCAAAACAGTCTCTCGTCCTTCTCCGCGAGTCAATATTTGCTCGTATAAACTGACACGGACAATACGATGTAAGAATTTGACAACACGAAACTTTGCCCCAAGCCTGTAAAGTTTCATCGAGGTGTCATATTTCTGTGTATGCATGGCCTTGCCTTATGATTGAACTTCTTCAAGTAGGCCTATAGAAAGGCCTACAAGCCACAGATCTATAAATGTTACCATTTAAATTTTAATGGTCCCTACACTTGTATTGGATTACACCACAATGATGTCGTCAATGATTGAAGTAAACAGGGCATGCAGGGACATTGGTACACAAGACAGTGCAGGACTTTCTGGATTCTCCAGTTTCCTTCTGCATAACTTTAAACTACCGCATCTAGCCCAGAAACTGGTCCTTCGGGTGCAAATTTTTATTAGGTGACACAAAATTCACATCTATGAGACCACCTCACTGACATGCAGTCCTGAAGCTGGCAGCCCACATACACATTCAAATCTCTGAGATTGGAAATTGTGTCTGTGAGCTGTGCTGCCGACATAAAACTCGAAGAGATGTACATTGTAGCACACAGGTTTTAGCTCAAACATGGCTTGTACTGAGATGATAAGTCAGGGTAACCTACCTGCAACATCAACAAGTGATACAAGCAAGGCTGAGGAGTAAATAATTCCTCGAAAAGTTCAAAATAATAATCCCTCAAAAGATTCTACCTCCAATCACTTCGGATTATTCCTTTAGAATAATCCCAACAACCCAATGACATGATCACGACAAGCTCTCTCCCGTCTCACAGCATGCACCGAGTGAATGTCCATCAAAACAGGGCCCCCCAAACAAGGTGGACGAAGGCCGACAGGTCAGAAGGTCATCGATTGAAGAATTATGGTGTATCATTATAATGGATTTATGGAATGCTTTGTGGAATTCCTCAAAATATTATGCTCTCTATAGAAAGGGGATAATGAAGGAAAGATAATCAAGAATACTTGTGATTTCCAAGTTAACTTGGTGAACTGCCACAGTCAATTTGCCAACATTTGGCAATGCATTTTCATCTCTTGTGCTTACGAAAAGTGGAAGAAAGCATTGTTTCTCAAAGCAAGCGATCTGCTCGCCACCGAGCAAAATCGGCTGTTGACGCCAGGTATGCGCTGGACAGCAATGCGTGGAATCCTCTCACCAGTCACCAGCGCTGTTCTCCCAATGTCAAACATCACCAAAATCGGAATTGCCTGGTGTGCGGTGGCTGGCTAGAAGATCGGTGGCGAGTAGATCACTTGCGATATCGCGTGGTGTGTGCTGGCTTTATGGCCGAGTTGATACGAAAGGGATTACTAAGATTCATTTCAAGATACAAGAAGTTGGGCACTGCTTCTTGATCTCAACCATATTTTTGCCAAAGGGATAGATCAGCAAGAATAAGGAGAATGAAAACTATGCGGAACAACTCGAGTCCATATCAATTTACAATGAACCGACAAGGCACTGCATTTAATCGAATGAATGCCAAGTTCTATGGGTTCAACTTGGCATGAAATCGAAATCTGAACTTCAAATCCACGAAATAGGTAACCATTCTTTCGGCAATTCTCGGAAGTCGACACCCGAGGGGTTGAATCGCCAAAACTGTGACACTCAATACTACATAAATTGTTATGTTATATCACCAAACACCGTAGCTATCGTTTATGAGCATAATGAGGCAATTAATGTTGTAATTGAGAGCTTTGACATTAGCATAAAACCTGATGTTTCACCAGCCCACATACACTTCCCAGTATGACCACAACACTCAGACCAAAGCAGTGCTGACCAACTTGCTAAGGAGAGAGACTTCAAACTCCATCCTGCCACAGCAGGGCTTTGGTCTCGTTCCTCTTCATACACTCGTACACAAGTGAGTGTGAGTGGATGAAGAGAAGCGAGGTAAAAACCCCTGCTGTGGGAGGGTGTCAAACTTGGTGATTCCCAAGACCAGTCCACCACTGAAACCAAAGCAATGTTGGGCAGAGATGTCTTTCCTGACAGAGACACTTCTGCATGTGACTGCACTCAACACTGTCTAAGTAAGCCCTGACAGAATACCAAGAACTGCAGAGACCTTTTGTGGACCTGGGTTGAGAGGGTTAGTATAGTGGGCAAATTTATGAGCAATGTTTGAATGCAACAAGCTGTGACAAGACAGACTTGACAACAAGAGGATCTCAAACAGCATGAGACACCCGGAATCATCCAAATATGGGATTCCAGAAATTCTCTCCAGATATTATGAGGACCGCAAACAGAGGATGACAATCGTTCAGGGATTGTTATGGGTAGGATTGTGTAATCAAGAGGACTGGTCGCTGAGCCTGCTGGTTCAGCTTTCAAATGAGTCAACCGAGTGGGGGATTATACGACTCAGAGATTCCTCAACAGCTGTCTCGAGTCTAAAAATATTTCAACTGTCACAGTATCTAATACAAGTGGGACAGTCTTCTTGCCCTAGTAAATGCCTGAACATGAAACTACTTCATATCGAAATATAGAGAGATGAGTATGTCCTTCGCCAGGAATAGAATACCCCACCTCCATACACACCGAATCCCCTCCCCCCCCTCCATGATCGATGCAGCCTCAGGAACACTTGATGTCATCGGCAGCTCATCTCACAGGAAACACTAATGGAATCTATGATCACAGTCATGACTACCAATATGCACAATTCATCAATGAGGCAGGCTTTTGGATTCAAAAGATATCAAGCTCGTCAATCAAATTCTACATGTTACACGAGATTTGTCGTAGGACATCAAGTCAGTTCTTTTAAGCGTCGATCATTTTAAATTATCAAGGTCTTCGGACTACGCTCCACCTAAAGTAGCCCACAGCCATATGATATGAACCCTCATGGAGTGTGGCTGGCACCTGAAATGAGCCTTGCATATCACAACATGTCACAACTATCTCCTCAGCCTGGAAGGATTCTAACCGTCCACAAACGTGACATACAACATTGCTTACCACTGGGATTTCTTGTCCAAAGTAATAGTCACTCATCCCATTTCTTTTCTTCTCCCGCCGATCTGAAAAACATGAAGACGACATCGATTAGGTTGCAATATATGATATCAAACCAATGGTTAGTTACCACCCAATCGATCAGGGCCTGACCACGCAACTGCGGGAATCAGATACCCACCAATGACCAGAGACTGACGTCCTACATGTCCTATCTTATTCTTATCCATGTCGTAGTTGACCAAAACGCTTGAAACACTCCCTGACATTGAAGCACGAAAAGTCAGACCCGGTGTTGACATACTAAATTGTCTAACGTATGCTCCTCCCTGCCAGTCACTTCTACCCATGATGAAAACTGTCCATTCGTCTCATCAGACCCTGCACTGGTCAGACTCAGAAAACAGGCCAAAACCTTGCTTTATCTCAACTTGACACATAGAATTTCGAGGTAGCCGTGTTGATCAAGAAGATTGAAATCAGGAAAAAGTACATAATAACACCATTTTTTGTAGATCAACTTGAGTATATTGGGACGAGCTTTCGACACTACCGTGCCTTCATCAGGTCTGACAACAAAGATTAACAAACATCAATATAGCAGGCACAGTGGACAATACAATGATTAAATAATTCTAAACATCTGGCAAGCATACCACTACATCCTGAGTGTGGTGAGCTGGTGTAGTTACAGCAATATTAAGAGTCCAAAGGATAAGCCGTGACTTGGAACTGGATAAGCTGACCAACAAAACAGAAAAATCTACTGGTAAATAAACTGTTATGATAATCATCTTACAGTGGTATACATCTGTATCCAAGTGAATGGTCATGTATAATGAGCAAGGAATCCTTTGTCACGGTTTAGGCCATTTTGTAGGCATTGGAACTTTGAGATAAGTTTTTGTTCTGCAATACGTCTTTGTTTGAGGACAGGAAGATGGCCCTGTAGTACAGTGATTCTCATCTCATCTACTGAATGTCTGGGACCATTGAAATGTTCTCCTATGGGTACAAACATGTTTTGCTCTCTGATAGATTGCTTGTGGCCATTCATGCGTTGCCTGAGTGATTGACCTGTTTCACCTATGTAGTATGCATGTGGGCAAAGATTGCAGCGAATGAGGTACACAAGATCAGTAGAACTGCATGTAAAGTGTCCAGAAGGGGTGAAATTGTTTGANATGAAGGCACGGTAGTGTCGAAAGCTCGTCCCAATATACTCAAGTTGATCTACAAAAAATGGTGTTATTATGTACTTTTTCCTGATTTCAACTTGACACAAATCATCAAGACTTTACTTCATCGATGCGATGTCATCAACGCAAAAATCTTGGTCAGATATGTCAAGTTTTGCAAACCGTTGACGCAATTTGTCTTCATTTGACGTCTTTCAAAATCTTTAATCAATACGGATTTTGTGAGAATCTTAGCCAAATGTCACTGATTCGATCGGGACACTGAGAAATGGACAAGACGGAACAAAATCGATGACAAAATGCTGGGAAGCCTCTGATCATTCTTTTGTGAATGATGGTACAGGAATTACTTGTTACACTCTGGATTGCCCATCCTGAGATAACCAGTGGTTCTTAACGCTTGTTCCCTAGCTCACCGCACAAAAACTACTGTAGCGCCGTGACGGAGGGATGAACCACCAATTCCCTCAGGATGTGGACGCCAGCTCGGCCCACAAAACTACAGGTTGGTACACATCACCGACACTGAAACCTATTCTTAGCAAAACATTCCACCTCCTTGGCCCAAAAAGGGCTCATTCCCATGGTACCGTAATTTTATTCAGATAAGCACCTTACACTCCTGAAATCTGAACCAACTCATTAGACCGAAGTACCGATTTAGTAATTAAGCTACTTGGCATACCAAACCAAATTCATGGAATGTTGGTGATATCAAGATGACAATTGCAGCCTGGCAATCTTGTGGGAGGGACCGAGCTCGTTACGAAGAGGGACAGAACAATCATGATGTGCGCTAAATCGAAGTCCATGAAACTAAAACCTGCAGAATGGGTTCACGCCTTAGTAACATGGTGCTTGGTGCCAGTACCATGCACCTAGTTCTGGCCAAGCAACTACTGAAGATACTTCATGGATGCTCCATCACCACAGACAGTCATTTCTATGGCACACAAGACTCTGGATGTGGATGCAAACTTCGATTCGTCACTGAAAACACTGGGCAGTCTCTGATTGGACAATCAGTTCCACAGAGCAGCCTCTGATTGGACAATCAGTTCCACAAAGCAGCCTCTGATTGAACAATCAGTTCAACAGAGCAGCTCTGATTGGACAATCAGTTCAACAGAGTAGTCTCTGATTTGACAATCAGTTCAACAGAACAGCCTCTGATTGGGCAATCAGTTCCACAGAGCAGCCTCTGATTAAACAATCAGTTCCACAGAGCAGCATCTGATTGAACAATCAGTTCAACAGAGCAGCCTCTGATTGAGCAATCAATTCCACAGGGCAGCATCTGATTGGACAATCAATTCCACAGAACAGCGTCTGATATGACAATCAGTTCCACAGAGCAACCTCTGACTCACTGGTCCACCAACATCATGGTATTGTGTATCATTCTGCCTAAGATTGTGCTTGGCAATGGCTCTGCGTTTGTATTTTGTATGTTTCCCTCAGGGCTGAAGCCATACATTATGTAGCATTATTGGCTCAGCATGAAGGATGTATCCCCTTCATCCACCCTATAATTTCTTTCAGAACAAACAACCAAATCACAGAGGAACTTGATGGGACATTATGAAAACTCTGACGCAAGGTGTTGCATAAGATCGCAAAATTACCGGTTAGAGTACGGCACCCCACACTCAAAAGGCGACAGGGAGTCCAAAATAATTGTTCTCATCATTGTCCTTTTCTTGTAGGGTCTTAAATAATGAGATCTGAAAGGATAAGAAGCCCCCTGTTGATTCACATAAGGTTACAAGAGGTTTACTGTGTCCTTTCATTGTCATTTTAGCCAAAATCTGGTTACCTGTGGGAAAGTGAAAGCATTTTTGTGAATGGTGAACCAGAGGGTGCCTGCAGCGGTAGCTGTGATTTCAAAGGAGGGGTTAGCACCAAAAAGGATGCTTTTTAACCCCTCCCTCCCACGACACAATCAAGTCGGCGGGAAGAGAAGACTGTGGCTTTGAAAGAGAGTCATTGTTACAGGCAAAGACTCACACTTTTTGTCAATGTAGACAAGGGACAGACAAACGACTATCCCACCCTGCCCGTCACCTTTGGGTAGTTGGTCTGATTCCCGGGCTGATTAGAGCACCAGGGATGAAGAAGACAATTCACCTCGTGGGAGACAGAACAGGCTTTCTCCTGGGGTGAATAGACCGAATGATTCTCTAGGAATGACACCAATAACCGAGGAAATATGAAACGTATCTGACAAAAGGCACACCTCAAGAAGATGAACAAAGGAGAATCCTCTCGGTGTAAGTGCCAGGAGATCGGATACCAGAGAAGGTTGAGATTTCCCCAATTTGGAAGACACAGAAAACCTACTTTTTGCCAGATGGACCAACTCTCAAGAGCAAGCCCTGGGGACCTCTTAAGGACCTGAAAACAACCAGTTGGACTGGATGTTTCAACCTGAAGGCAGCCAGTTTTATGGAGTCCATAGGACTGGACTTTAGTCAAGCCTATCTGAACGAAGAAGAAGCAGAAATCAGAATACAAACAGCCAAGAGAATACTTTACTTACAAGGAGGAGGCTTTCTCTTTGCAGCCAGAGGTGACTTCATCCTCGACGCCATATCCAAGTTGTGACTTGTCAACACCTCGAAGCAATCAATAGTTAATCAACTTGTGTCTCTTTCAATAATCCAATCGCAATATGAAATTTAATCACGTTGTTGGTGAAATATCAAAGACGCTGGGAAAACCTTACAGGTTCATGGGATATTAGATTTCTGAGCACGGTATGATACCTCGAAGATGACTTGAATACCAGGCCAACAAGAATCATCAGCGGGGAATCTCCCTGCGGAGGAAGTTGTCAACGACTACAGATTCGTGAAATCCACGCTTCTTGACAAGTCCTTCAGGAATCTACTCCTAACAGCTCCAGAGACGAAAAACACCGACTTCCCCATCCAAAACAAATTGCCATAATAGATCAATTAACACGGGTTGTGCGTAGAAAAGAAATGATCCCATCCTCCTTAGTGGTTCTTAAGTAAAATCCAATAAGATTATTAGACGTCATTAATTCTGTCCCGTAAAATAATGACGAGACGCAGATGTATCGCTGAAATCAGTGGGATGCAGTGGATCGGTTCATGTTTTATGTCTGACGGCGAATTACATTACAATATGACGCAAATAGGCGACGGCCAGACGTCAATTAGACATTATATTTCTTACCCAGGGCTTGCTTGAATATGCTAATTGGATAAAGTCGTTTGCGAATATTAGCTCCGTGAAACGGAAGTGAACAAACGGGATGAAATTTCTCCCTTCAAGTTAATAGGCCGACGACATTTGACATTTGGTTCTTGTCAGCTATTGCCCGGGAGACCTTGATGGTCACATAGTTTTAACTCGCTTGTCACAGATGTGGACACCTGAAGCCGACTGAAGAAGGGCATCCCTATCTCCGAGGACCGAGATATGTGCTCTTTTGGCCACCAATCACTTAACTTGATTTGGCAGTGCCTGATGTGGGAAGGAGGCCTAAAAAACCTGAAGTCATTTCTCTTGGCCTAGCTTTGTTTTCCAGGGCACAAGTCACAAAATGAGTCAATTGATTTGGGGCGGACATACCAATCAGAGTCAAAGATAACATGAATTACATTAAAGACTTGGTAGGCCTGGGGTTGGAATGCTATCTTAAAACAAAGGAACAAATCTAGACGCTAATGAAAACAACCTCTTTCTTCAATTATCTTTAACATAACATTGAAATGACTTGTGACATTTTGAAGATATAGGATGAATGAAACATAACATACATGTACAGTCAGGCGAAATCCTCCACCAACAGTGCTGGAATTTAGCTGGAATGCAGCGAGTGTGCGGTGACACATGTCGGTTGTCAAACTTAATTAGGCCTACCTCAGTTGGAGGAAAAACAATCCACAAGCCATCATCTTTTGAGGTCAACCGCCTCAGCCTCGATGCAGACAATTTGTTCCATTCTAGGAAATTTAAAACCCGGTAGTGACGTAGTTTTATAGCAGACGATAAATTTGTCAGTGTACTTTTTGTCATGTCTTCTGTTTTCCTTTGCATTTTTTCATGAATAAAGCCTCTCCGATATGTTTATGATTGCATACATGTATGGATAATTTTAAAATTTTGAGAATCAAATGGATAACCTCCGGATGGCGAAATGGGAAGAGACCGAGTCATCTGAAATGTTGTAGGGCCAAGTATCTTAGCTACAACCCAAATGTATTCTAGTGCTTACTTCTTGGTGAGGGAACAGAATACTTTTTGTCTATTTACTTTTTACATGAATCTGCATAAACACGCTCCCCATCATACAGGGCCGTAGCTAGCTTTTTTGACGGGGGGGGGGGGCATTTTAAGCAAATGAGCTGAATGGATGTGGGCTTCGACGCACGCCGCGCCAGCGCCAAAGGGTCCGGTTTTGCAGGGGTCTGGGGACCTGCCCCAGGCAAAATTTTAAGAATTAACGAGCGCTGAGGTGCAATTTCCACTCATTTCCGGGGCAGTGGTTGTTTTATGAGGGGGCAGTTAGGGCATTCAATGACTGCAAGGACTTGACCACACAACATTAGGGCCAGCCAATAACTTAGTTTCTCACTGAGGTCAACTAATGTTTCTGGCTGATGTCTACTTCCTGCACGCTGCATGAGACATGAACAGCAATTGATTTTCCCGAAAAAAAATTCACACAATTGCCCGGGCCGGGGGGGGGGGCATTTGCCCCTATGCTAGCTACGGGCTGTCCATAGCATCCACCACACACACAGACCTTCCCACAGCTTCATCCATCGAATACTAGTACATCCATAGGCCTACACGCAACCCTGAACTAAAAAAAATTGAAATTGAAAACCCATGCCTGTGTTTTAGGACTATCATATTGCATCTGTTAGTGTTACTCCGGTGTGATTAATCTCGCAAGTTGACAGCTACTTGTGATAGCAGGGACATGGCCCACGTCTTTAATTGACAACACTGGTGTCTGAAATTCCTTGAATTCTTTGAGGAAAGTACCTCGGAGCTTTTCCATAGACTGTGTAGGGCCTGGCCTATCATTCAAGAGATCTTGGTATCATATTGTCAGGTTGTGCAAATTATATTTCAGCATTGTTGAATTCATTTTAACCCCTACTACCCCAGATTTGAAGTATTTTAAAGAATACATGTACTTCCATGACTACACAATGCCATTTGAAATGAGCTAAACCTCTGCCACAATTGTCAACATCGGGGTCAACATTACCAGGAAGCAGTTCAGGACAACCATGGAAGTACTCATAAAGAATATCTCTATGATGGGAGAGAACACATGAAGAAACGCTGCATGCAAAATACACCAGAGGAGTAAGATAATCTCGCTGCTTTCATGATTGCCAACTTGAAAGCTTATCACAGCCTGACAATGAATTATGCATATTTCAAACAGTTCAAACCTCGTTCATCCCAAACCACAGATCAAACTCGACCCACCATTCATGAGTAAAACTGTCATTTCTACACTGCAAAAACCAAACACTTCTCTTGCGCAGATTAGCAAACCTTCACTAAGCCATGAACTCAACTGCCATGATCCAAACAAGTTTGTTATGGATCACACCTGTTGGAAGTGTTAATTACTAAAATGTTTTATACACCATTCAGGAACTCACATGTAATCTACGCATAAAGGAACAAGTGACATCTGTCGTTAGAGAAGTATTCCAAGTATTGGAGAGTTGGAGGTTCACAAACAGGAACATACACAACCTTGGAGGAATTATATTGACAATTCCTCCAAGGTACGACAAACGAATGTTGTTGAAAGTTGAGCAAGTCCGAGGGGTAACAAATGTGAGGCCAGGAAATGCAACTCAAGTTGTTGTTCGATGTAAGAGATTTCTCGTGCAATTTGGCTCTCAACAGGCAATTCACCACTGCTGGCTTCCTTAGGACCTCCTCCAGGACTTCCCCCAAGACCAACACAAATGACTGTCCATAGTTTTCTATGGTTGTTTTGCCCATAGAGAGCCAACTTTTTTTGCAGGAGAAAACTCTCACTTGGAACAGCATCTTTGGAACGAGTTTAGAATCCCCGATCAGTGCCCAAAAAAAGGTCATCGATTGACGGAACAAGCCGCATTGTACAATAGGATTTCCATTTGTGCTATGGAGTAACATCACTTCCGATCGGGGATTCTAAACTTTAGCTGCATCTTGATCATTCATATCCATGCTTACACTTCGCTCACAACCCTGAAAGCAAAACGTTGTTGTTCAATGCAGAGGAACAAGTAATTGAGAATTCCCACTCTGGTGCTGAAAAGAAGCCAGTGAGTGACAGATTACAGCAATGGCTACCAACCAAAATATCAGTTCTAATCAGGAAATCCTATGAAGACCTACCTTGACTACACCTCCCGACAAGTGATGAAACTTATGTAGCTGAGAGATAACTTCCTAGTTTAGAATTTCACTTCAGTCATGATCAAAACCAAGAATTGTGACAACTCACTGCTCCCGGAAGTGTGTCTCAATGATGGAGGAGGGACCAGTCAATCAACAACTTAGTTCCCCAGCTCATGCAGTGACTGCAACTCAACCAGTAAAGTCCTTCGTGTCACAAATTGCCATCCAATAACCTTGGACAATCACAAGACCACTGTACACATCCTAAAGTACAATCCCAAAACACACACAACTAATTCCAAATTCCACGGTGACTATCCTCAATAATAAACAAGCAAGCCATTCCAGGCCTAGAGCTGTAAGAACACGCTCTGATAAGACCTGTACGTCCTTTCGACAAGTCCATGCATACCTGTCCCAGTCCATGTCCACCTCATTAGCATAGATTTAAATGACCCTCAAACTCTGATTGGTCAGCACATGACATTGGTCAGACAATATGTCCAGTAGGGCACGCATTACCCCCCTGGCTAACGTTTACAATCCCATTCAGGGTGCATACCTTTGTCCCTCACACCTCCTCAGACACAAACATAATTGGTAACAACAAAGGACAAACTGTATACTTGTGGGGGAAGTTTTTTTCATTCAGAGGAGGTCATTATTACCACTTGAGTTGTTTGAAAAATGCAATCAGTAGCATTCCCCTTGACACAGCCTGAGGAAGTGCATACCACCATGATTGGCTCAATTAAAGTTGGATTTTCCCGCCAGTTGCGGGAACCCCACAACTAAGAGAGACCCCGAGAAAGGGCCACAGACAATAAAGTTAGAGGCAGCCCCTGAAACTTCTAGTTCCATTAGTTTTAAAACTTTTTTAAACACACAGAAAGGAAACTATGGGGGAGACCTCAAATTGGTCCCCTACAGTACCATACCACCACAACCATGAGGACTGATCTAATCCTAACTCTGGGCTGGGTTGCACAAAACTCATGTTAGCCCTAACTTGGTGTTAGCGCTAACTTTATGTTAGATGACGTAAAAAGACAAGGGATTTTTACGTCATTTAACATAAAGTTAGCGCTAACACCAAGTTAGCGCTATCGTGAGTTTTGTGCAACTGGACCCTGGACTCTTAACCTCACCCAACCTCCTGCACACTCCTTTAGGCCTATGCCACCCTAAAAACCCTAAGGCCAGGCCAAGCCCAGTTGTGGTAACGAAACAAAGGGATCCAATTTGGATTTCCAAAGGAAACCATTAACAAATTTCTCATAAATCGCACTTCAATTTTAACAAGACATTTTGGCGTACTTGAAGAAGCACGGAGGTATCAACATGTACCTCCATGCTTGAAGCATGACTGTGCAAAATCTGGTGAGTCAAACAATAGCATGCACAGGCCCTCCAGCCAGATCGTCACACCAGTGGAATGCAAATATTTTCATCAGACTTTATCCTTCTTTGCATTACCTTCAGCGCTTATCTGGTTCAAAAATATTACCGGTAGGCTTTGTTGACCAGATTGCATTGTTGGTCAACTAACAGTGATTGAAACAAAGACAAAAACAGATTTTCAAAGAAAAAATGAAAAACTTTCTAAGAGGTGTTAGTCTGGCTGCTCAAAATAGCTTTTCAAGGAATTTCAATCATGTACTCAATTTGCCAGAACCCAGGGTATTGTTAAATTGACAATAACTCCCCCTCATTGTGAGGGTTCACAATGACCTTCAGAAAATGACCTTTACCTCTGGACAAACACAATACAAGTGCCTATGTCCAATACACAACACGAGAATTTATTCAAAACAAACACTCAATGACTCGCATGCAGAATGAAGAACAGGAAGACAGCAGGGGGACATTCTCTAGTTTATTAGTATCATTTTGATCCTGCTCTCTGTGGAGAATGATAATCATAACAATAGCTGGGAGAAATCATTAGGACATGAAGACAACGGAAAAGTATTGATGATAACAGGCGGCATGGCAGTGGTGGTCTCTCAGTCGGCGACGCAACAGCAACTCCGTCTGATCCAGATGTGACTTGCTTGATTCCACAAAGATGGCGCCGCTGTCTCTCTCATTGCAGATCTTGCAGACTCCTGTTTCCTCCTGCCTACTTGCTATCAAGAGAGTCATTTATAGAGCACGTGTGATTATGAATGACATCCCATCAACCCTCAGACCACAGGTCTGAGCAAATAGCCCAGTGCTACCACCTATGATTGAATGGTAGAACTGAAATGGCCAGGCCTGAAGTGAACCACAAAAGGAAAAGATGGACTGGAAGCCAAAGTAGGTGTAAGCTGAGGATATACATGTAGGCACGGTTTCACAAATTGTAACCTAGTGATCTCACAAACCGTACAGTAGGGAATTCAGTTGCTCAACACCAGGGGTCACCCCTACAGATACCTACCTAATGGAAAGAACGGCTCATGTCGCAGGTAGAACTTGACCTCGTCCCTATGTATTCCCCACTGTTGTAAGATCTCGTACGGACGTTCATCTCGGTAGATGGGCCGCTCTGAAAGGGAAGAAAGAAAGAACATTGTTGCTTGCACCTCTCTGCGGACAGAGGAGTCAGTCCACGAACAAAACAGTGGGCAAAATCTAGACATGCCTCATTTGATCTCGTCTCGATGAGTATAATCAGACTCCCATAACAAACCATAGGTCTCTGGTCGACCCGCAAAGGTGCCTTTTTTGCAGTCGACGATCTTGCGTGCGGGAAAACAACAGATGATCAGGAGCTTTGACAGGGCGTTTTGCACATCTTATTTGAGAAATCAAGACACCTCCCACGAAACTGTCACAGGAGAGTTTGTCACAGCTGGGCTGTCCAATGGAACACCCTTGCTGACCGATGTCCCAAGCCTCCTCACACTGACAGAGTAAACTTCTCCCTAGCCTCCCTAACGTCTCTTCCTTCTCAACCCTTACCGCATCCTTTCCATAACTCGGCCAAATGACAGTACTCCTCCCCCTGACCCTTACAGATTTCGATCACATCACTGCATGAGGTTTGAGGTGTGATTGGGACGTCGATGCTCCGCTGGTTGCTGCTATCCAGAAACACCCTCAAAATTATCTGAAAAGACAAACAACAGGACAGACATCAACAAAAGGAAAAGAAAGGTTTACGGATCATGGACCCCTCTGGATAAGCTTCATTGACAAGGAGCTTTGTGAACAAAGCACATGACAGGGAGGAACCATGATAGCCCAGTGGTTTTCTCAGGTTCGAATGCAGCCTGGGCCATACGGGATTAATTATACCTGGTTCTTCAGGTCCATAACATGAGACAGCAAGCCATGGTACCTTGTGCCTTGCAAGGGCAAGTAAAAGACCCCATCCAAGTGAGGAACATGAATAGCTTGAGATGGCCTCTTCCGTACTTACCAGGGCCAATAATGCTATGGCTTCGGCACTGGCGGAAAAATCAAACACAATTTCAAACAAGGCACACCAGTATGAGATCAATTTTGTCATGGGCGGCAGGTGGTAATGACGTCATTTTAGTGTTATCTTTCATCAAAATACATCATATTCATAAGGTCACACGAGATTGGACAAATATATCAACAGTGATAACGTCTCGCCCAGCCACCTGCTCAGTTGATAACCTGGAGACAATGCCAAACCAGCGGCAACATTTCTGACCGCTTCAGCGGATCGTAAACTTCCGCCTGAACCACCGAGGCATGGTAAACATTGTCCGTGGTTAATCTCCTGTCCCGGTATTAGAATACAGAGTGAGTGATGTGGGAGATATGCCATCCTCGGGAATTAATGTGGGAATAAACCTGGACCGACCGAGACGGAAGTGAGCAGTCTCAATTGATACACGCCGCTTTGAGATATTTCTTATGCCCAATTTGATAACGACTGTGGCATGCTCGTGACAGATGTGGCTTACCATGACTGATTCCTTTCGGATGGAGGTTTTATATCAGCCCATGATATGGTCACATCGACTGTCTTATATCAAAACTTAACTAAATATTATTGTAAGGAAGTTAAGTCTTGTGGTGGTGAAAAAAAACAACAGTTCAACCAGAGCATGGAAATTGGATAGCGGGTCTATTCTGAAGTTTGCCTGTCTTTCAATAACAAAGTGGGCAAGGTTTCAAAATATTTCTACACCTTCAAAAACATATGATAGTCAATAATCTTGTACAATTATTATCTGTCAACCGCATTATGTATTTTGAATGAAGGCTTCAAATTTGGACAAAAGCATGGGTATGAATTGTGCTTTTTAGCCCGGTGGGGTATGGTGAACTTGAGTGCGTTGGTAATGGTCCAAAGCTTGGGGAGAGAGGCCTCAGACTTTTTCTCATGGCACCTGGTGAGATAACATTGAGAAGACATAAATGACCAACGAAGTTTGCCATGAAATGGCATGAACACCTCCTATGGTGAGTATGCATGGTTGTACAGTCACTGAATTCATTCAAGAGCAACCGACAAGGAGTGGCCAGGGATCCAGTTCACCTTGAGGATGAGCAGAGCAGCGTGGATTACAGGACTCCGTCTTCAGACTACGCAGAGAGAAAGAGAAAACCAAAGGCGTAGAAATTTACGACCTGTCTGGTTCAAGATGAGGCCATGCTGATGTAAAGACATTTGTCGATGTGGAAAGGTCTATGGTGGCCTAAAGATTGTGAACGCATGGTGATCAAGCAATGCAGCTCTTGAGCAAGATTGTGACGAAGTCATAATGCAACTAGTTCTGCTGAGCAATCATTTGATGACGTCTACATGCGGTGAGCAGACATAAAGACAATGGGATTATTTCACATAGACCACTTGAACACGACTGTGATAAGGATGAGGTCAATCACTTTCTTGTATGCCAATCAATCTGTCACAGTTCTCAGGACAATCATTCAGCTATAACCTACCGACGACGGCCCCAAGAGGTCAGCCTGTACATCAACAAACCTATCAGAGACTGACGTCATAAAGTCATTGAACTGAGATAAATTTGTGAAATTTGCAATTCAAAATGTTCCAGGATGAGTTGAACTTCAAGCCTGCACTTAACAGGTGGCTTTATCTTTTTAAATAAAGTACATTTGCCATGATAATGATGATAATATTCCAGGAACATGATACTTATGATGAAAGTTGATTACATGTAGCATCATAAACGTCCACAAATGAAGGATTTAAATTCATTTTGCACAGGACACACAGCCACTTGGGTTGGCCGGTCAGAATTTTCAGCATCAGTCTCCACAAGCATGATATGACTGCACCATTCAATGTCCCCATGCTCAATTTACACAACACATAACTCCCGGCAGGGCCGGTGTAACGTTTTTGAATGTTCCTTTACTGTGAGTGTTCCCCTACTATTGTCTGAAGCTGCAACTTGACAATAGGGTACACAGAAGAACGTGTCGATCAATCTGCCAGCGTTTCCCAAACAATAAGGGGAAACACTGGCATAGGGCAACACTGGCAGATGTCACACCGGGATTTAGATTCTTTGCTGATCGAACGATGACATAAAACAGGACTCAGCCATCTTTTTATTCTGGAGGTTGCATTGAAAATGTTAGAGGGCCATTCAAGAGCATCCTCCGACAGCAAGGCTGAGGTTTCGCTCCTCTTCATACACTTTGTGTGAGTGGATGAAGAGGAGCAAGGTAAAACCATGCTGTTGGAGGATGTTTAAGAGCAGAACCAGGGTGGGAAGGTTCGCCTCTCATCAACAAAACAGGTCGATGATCATGCGTAAGCCCCCTTCAGTAACCTATTAGGCTGAAGTAATGAATAGAGGAGGAATCTCGAGGTCCATCCATACGTCGATCGATGACGCCTCTCACATATTGTCATGGATTGGCAAACTTGACACAATACTCAACATGGGGCAATTTCAAATATACGTCAGGAACGAGGAGTGATGAAAGTAGGCCCTAATGTTTGGAGGAACACATTATGCCATCCTGAAGTAAAGCTTTCTCCCCATTGTACTACATGTAGATATACAATGTAGGAAAGGGTCCAAGTCCTACAGCGTCATGCCACGACGATAGGACCCACAATTAGAACATGTTGTTCATCATTCTGTGCTGAACAGAATGCGACAAACCCGCATGGGGCACTCAGACTATGAGTATGACCAATGTCCGTGAAGTTAGATCCTAGTTCCTAGTTCCTGGTTCCTGATTCGCGAATCAGGAACTAGGACCTAGATCTTAGGTCCTGGTTGGTGATTCAGGTCCTAGTTCCTGATTCAGGTCCTAGTTCCTGATTCAGGTCCTAGTTCCTGATTCAAGTCCTGGTTCCTGATTCAAGTCCTGTTTCGATTTTATCATTTCAATTAACCATTTTCTAGCCATTTCCTGATTCAGGTCCTAGTTCCTGATTCAGGTCCTGGTTCCTGATTCAAGTCC
>NMRB01004565.1:0-10474 GCA_002633025.1 Notospermus geniculatus
TCAGGGTAGCTGAAAAGGTTACTAATTTTCTGGCACACTACAGTATTGCATGTACATCCCTTAGTATAGGGTTTGCTGATGGCGCCAGCACTGTACTCAGCCCCAAACAGTTTAATAAAACATCCAGTGTCACACTATTTCTATATTTTGTGTCACAATAATATACTAAAATTTTGACACTTTTCAAAGGATGCTGACATAATGTCATTTGTTGTCGATTTAACCAAGTCTAATAACAATGGAAAGGTTGAGTGAAAAAATGTACTTTGCTGTCCTCGAATTTGAAACTTGTTCTCTCTTTAAATAATGCATGCCACTTGACAGTACAGTTTGTGACATTTGTATGTGTTCAATTTTGTTTTTGCCACGTAATGTGGGACTATACACCAAAAATATGCTTTGTGTGAATTTGTGAAAGTGAAAAAGGGTACGAAATGGCAACTCCACTGGGAATGGAACCCATGGCCTCTTGTCACTCGAGTTAGTGCTCAACCACTACAATGTTACAACAACCAGAAATGTTACAGCACGGGGAAAATTCATTCCTTTTAGTTTTCGTTGTAGTTCAGCCTTTCACATACGAGCAATTTGATCTAAAACATTTTTTCATACCAACACACTTAACACCTCCCTTTTCACAAATACCAATGTCATTTTCATGAAATTTTACATAAACCAAATTACCCCATCAAATTCATGTCGTTCATATTTGAGAAGCACTTCTTTCTAAACAAAGTTCAACACCAAACTTACTCCTACATACACTTGTCTTTTGTAAATTGTATTGAATTTATTGTTTATTGAACTTTCTTCCAAGGGAAGGTGGAATAACAACTTACATCAACTTTTCCTTCCAGTTTAAATATCAGGTGAGTGCATTATACCATTTTACTATTTCAATAAATGCAAGAAGTTCAATATACTGTATTGAATTTGTATTTGTATTTGTATTAGATTTTTCCGTCAGGACCGAAGCCATAGCATTATTGGCCCTGGTAAGTACGGAGGAGGCCGTCTCAAGCTATGTTCCTCACTTTGATGGGGTCTTTTACTTGCCCTTGCAAATAAGGCACAAGGTACAAGGCACCACCGATAGGTATCACTATCAGCTATATATTGTGTTGTAATGCCGTTAACCCTTTCCTTTACTGTGACAAGCACCTGCTTTTGCTGGAATGGGTCACAGATGTACAAAATTTGAAGTCAACAAACCCAGCGGTTATGAAATGTGCCAGGCTAACAAATGCTAACGTGTCAGGCTAACAAATGCTAACGTGCCAGGCTAACAAATGCTAACGTGTCAGGCTAACAAATGCTAACGTGCCAGGCTAACAAATGCTAACGTGCCAGGCTAACAAATGCTAACGTGCCAGGCTAACAAATGCTAACATGCCAGGCTAACAAATGCTAACGTGCCAGGCTAACAAATGCAACGACAACAGGCACCATGAACAGTAAGTGGTCAGAGTGCCAAATTCTGAAGCCTACCTTGTCCGAAGGAACCGTTAATCACTGAACTACATCACTGTTTTAATCCTGAATTGATAATCCTCAAAATCCTGAAAAAGATAAAAAGATGGACAATATTACAAATATGCAGGAGAAAAATGCACTGTTGGGGATAAGAAGCCAATACGTCAGTTACAGAAACAAGAAAGATAGAAAAGTATTTTGGCTCTTGATCAGTGGGAAGATGAAGAATTGACGTAATAGCCTATCATGTACTACTAAGTACTCTGAACTGTACAGTAGAGCTGTTACTTCAATTAACCATATTCCCTCTGATTCTTGTAGTGGTAATGACTTTAAACATTGGACGGCCTAGCAAAGGTGTCCATGAGGATGAATCCTTGAGGGGCGGTCAGACCCAAACAACCCTGTCATTCTTAGGGACCATCCCCAAATTCTCTTGTGACTACAAAAGTTGGTCCTGTGGGGGTGGGGGTGAGGGGCAGGAGGCAAAGAACTCTGAAATGCGTGAATTATTTAACGAGGAGTCTGCACAATTTTTTATCCCGACAGGTCGGCACTGCGAGCAGTGCGACAACGTCAAAGCAATGCAATGACGCCACGTCCCGATTTCACCAACGCAGAGCAGACTGGGAGCTAAAATGGTCTATTTATTTACACCACCTTAACCGCCTCAATCAAGGAGTTACTTTTGCATCTTCTTTTCCTACACCTCCGCCTCGGCAGAAACGAACACCCAACATGAATTAAGTAATTAACTAACGAACACATACCGGTAATCATCTCAAATTCATTAGAACGGTTACGTTTCACGAGATTTTTACCACGACTGATACTCTCGTTTCGAAACAGCCAGAACGAATTACACTCTGATAAATGTACCAGAGCCTACGTGATAAACTATCGTATGTTTTTCGCTTAATTCAATATGCTGCCGCCTCACTCTAGGTGTTAGAACAATTGGTTTATGGTAAAGAAACCGCATTGTTATAATACGGGAAGGATGCAGTTATCGCCACACGGTTTTGTGCCGTTTCTTGTAATTTGATTTGTGCAGGTAGAAGTTAGAGCGTGTAGGCCTACGTACCAACCTGCTCAACAGAAGTTTTGTTGCAAAGCGTTCAGACTTTTCTACATTCATAAGATGCATCATGAATACCAAGACAAAGAATATTTCCATTATCTTCGGAATCTTTACGAAAAGCGTTTCTCCCGCATCAGTGTTCTGCGGGATTAAAAAATACTGCCCTTTGAAGTCAACGGATGAACTGGCATTAAAGTGCAAGGCGGAAACGAACCTGGAGGAAATTCAAAGAAAACTGCACGCATTTCATTCCAAAATAACAAACTGCGAAAAAACATCCGAATGACACGTTACCTAAATACTTGACGGTTGTAACACATCGTGAAAAGTGTGTATTATCAGCGTGAAAAAGCCTCGATGATGTAGTACGGGATTTAACATGGCAAAAATGGAAGCCATCGTGTCATTTAATATGAGGATAAGAACGCTAACAAGTTGGCGAGATGTGGTTTATCACGTCAGCGTTTATTTTGCAGGTTTCCTACCTGATAAAAGTGTTAGTTCACGGGGTAATTTGAGGTTCGTATGGAATTTTTTTTCACAGGAATATCCATGATGGAAGACACTTCTCTGAGAGGAAGCCCTCAGAATAATGGATACCCAAGTGCAAGCCAAGCAGGAGTCCTCCTGTAATGGGTCCTATTGGTAGATACCTCTCTATGTGAGAGGCTGCTCTTTTACAGACAACCTAGCGGAACCCATCCTAGAGTTAGGACAAGTGGGATCCCTCCCTCCGTATCATGGATGCCACCATGTTGGTAGAGAGGTCTCTGGTCCAAGACGACAGACGCACATCCGGGGGGGGGGGGGGCAAACCTGGCCCTTACGCCCCCTNGTACCAAGTTTCAGATCCATAGCCCCAGCGGTTACGAAACGTGCCCTGCTAACGGAACACGACGACGACGACGACGGACGACGACGGACGCCGCCGGACGACGACGGACGACGGACGCTTCCCCATCGTAATAGCTCACCCCGGTGAGCTAAAAATTGCCCTTTTCAAAGTGCCGCAGAATTGCCTTGTAATTTATCTCTCAGATGCTGGAAAATCGCACCAACGGCCTTCTAGATTTCGAAATGTTCTGGGGAGACACCCCCGCTGTGGCTTCAGGCTTTCATCAGTCCACCTGTGGCCTTCTGTGCCCCCTTTTACTAGAATCCTTGATCCGCCCCAGAGGCAGGCCTTTCTATTACATACATCAGGTGGAAGTACCCCAAATCTGAGTCCAAAAGTTCAGAGGTCGAAGTACCAGAAGTTTACATGTTGTACAATCCTTGCCGGGAAATCACAAGCAACACGTAAGGTACATACTACCGCCTTGTTACAACCGAAAATATTTCCGATTCAGAGAAATTCCAATCACCTGCGAGTTAATTGGTAAAGGCTGGTCAAACTATTAATGTTACCTTTTTGAGTCGTTTGCAACGATTATCGCGTTGTAAAGTGGTTGAAAGATACACGTTACGTTACTATCGATCAGTGCTGATTGACTGAGATCAGCTGCGAATGATTTTTGAAGAATTTACGTTGAATGTTGATGATCGCTTCCCGGTGTGAGAACTACGCATTTCTTCAGCGTGCTCATTGATTTGAAGTCAAACATCATGTGTGTTGCGGAAGAAAGTTTCTGCGGAAGTGCGCAGATCTTTGTCGTTTACGACAACAGGAGGCTGACGCACCAACCACAAAACCGCAAAGGAAATACTGTGACTGCAGCTGCTTGGGCCTTGTTGGATACCCTGGGGTACAGCAGTACGTGCCTGTGGTCAACCTGCTAGGAGGTAAATGTGCCAACCACTACCAAAGGGAATCTTGGGTGGTCGGTCGGTTAGGACTGGAGCGTCACACGGTGCAAGAACTTAAACATTTTCCCAATGCTACATTTCCACAGCAGGTTCTACTAAAAATGAAATGGTCCATGGACCATGTGCTCACTGGGTTGGACATAATAGTCTAATGACAGAGGGAGGTACATATCAGTTATGAGCAATCTGGGTCAAGTCATTCCCAGAAAAGACTTTGATGATTTTTGGGTTATGCCACCTGGCGGCCATATTAGATGTCCGATCGGGCTGCAACTTCACATGTACATAAAGGTCATCTGCAGGGGACCACATAGCACATTGGAGCGCTTTGGGTCAAGTCGTTCCTGAGTTACAGCACTTTGATGATTTTCGAGTTACGCCACCTGGCGGCCATATTGGATGTCCGATCGGGCCGAAACTTCACATGGACATAAAGGTCATCTGCAGGGGGCCACATAGCACATTGGAGCGCTTTGGGTTAAGGCNCAGCAGGTTTCCACTAAAAATAAAACGGGAAGTTCTGCCAAAGACCTTTCAACAAACTTTCTCTGAGCAATTATCGACAAACGTTTGAATGTAATCCAAGATAGTTCCTGGTTATATTGAGAGACTGGGGTATTATCAAGGAATTACTGATCCTCTCTTCCAATTCGTTGGTTTCCAGGATTTTTAACTCTGGTTCCGTTAATACTCAACCAACTTCAACAGAGTTTTGACTAAATTCCATAATATTTTTGTCTCAACCCGCATCATGGCTTTCAGTTTCCCAATAAACGTGACATGAGCAAGTTCTTTCACTAAGTCCCAGTATTCGTTGGCAATTTTTCAAAATCCAATTTACTGCATCCTGCAGTGTAAACTTCACTGAAAATGGCAGCGAAATGAAATGGAATTTGAGAAAGGGATCCACTGTCAAAATTTCACTGAAAATGGCAGCGAAATGAAATGGAATTTGAGAAAGGGATCCATTGTCAAACTTTCATAAAAATCTCGACAAACGCAAGCAAGACGATCACAATGTACATGATGTATGCCCCCACTCGACCATCAATACATCCTATGCTGCAGATAGTCCGGAACCAAAATCCAAGATGTCTGCCTGGCAGCCGTATTAAATATCCGACCACAACCAAAACTGCAGGGCACCTCCCCTAACCCATCCCATTACACCACATTAAATATGAAATCAATCAGGCTGACCTGGTTGATAGTTTCAATCCGGAATCAAAATCCAAGATGTCTGCCCGGCAACCATATTGAATATCTGATTGCAACCAAAATTGATGGGGAACCTCCCCGAACCCACCTGGCTATGCCACAGAAATATGAGGTTAATTGGGACTGACCTTTTCTTGAATCATGGTGCAGAATGTAAAGTGAGGTGGCGGACTCTGAAACAGTTTTCTTTGGGTTCCATTTGCGTTTATTTTTTAAACTGTTTCTTTGCCTGTAAGCTTTCCGCACCAAGATAATCATTGCTGAATTCCTCCGCTCTCCGAAGACCAAACAGCTGTCGTCAATACCAGCGACAGTTCCATGGAATTCGTAATCCGACGATATTTTTCACGTAGCAGGTATTTAATCATCAGAAGCAGAACATTCCTAAGATGCGTTTTTGAAAGAACGCTACATTTACACATTTTTTACACAAACATCAAGCGTTTTAATAACATCGTAAGAAATCACACGATATTAACAAATGGCGTCTTTCATACCTAATGGATGCGCTGGCGGTTAAAAGCACTGAGGCTGTTGTTGGCCTTTTGGGTATTATAATTTCTTAGTTTTCGCCTACAAAGGCCTGATTACCGCAAATTTCTGTTCGCCAAAGTGTAATGATATGCCGAGTTCTGAAAAAGATTGGTATGTTTGGCCTGAAGCAAGTCTGGCCACCAATGGTAGAAGGCAATATGTTCGCTTATGCTGACGTCAAGTCAACCTTGTGACGGCAAATAACAGCGCGACTAGCTTTCCCCATTTCTTTGTATCTGCGCCCTGCCGTGGGATGAATGGGATCCTAGCCATGATAGAGGGCAGCACACCGAAACCCGGTCCGATAGACGATTCTCGAATTTGCAGATCTGCGCACTTCTGCCGAAATTGCAAACACAACCTCGGTCTGAAACTGAATGACGTGATGCAGAGAACCCGACAACAATGACTTCGATGATGTTGCATCTGAGTCGACCATTGGTGAATCATGGATTGCGTCACGTCAGCTGGTTTCAGACCGAGGTTGTGGTTGCAATTTCGGCGGAAGTGCACAGATCTTTCTCGTTTACGTCAATTTGGGATTTGTCTATACAATGGACGCCTTTTTTGTGGGAAATTGATCAGGACCGGGATGTCCATTTCATTTCAATAGTTTCAACCACTAGTGACACCTATTGAGGCAGTGGGCTAGGGTCCCCATTGAGATTGCGCTTACCAGGGACAACTGGCCTCAGTCACCGTACAAAAAGTTCGCAAAAATATTCGCAAAATATTTTTACCAATGGTTTTACCTTCGCAAACAGGCCTAGGAACATCCAGACCATCTGTTCCAATACCAAAGTCTAACCTTCAATTCCTGAACATATCCATCAGTTCCAAAGAACCATCTGCCAATATGTTCCAACCAAACACTTCCTACCTTTCCCTCTTACAAGTAGGCCTACCTTAAGCCAGCAGCACATGATATCACAAGCGATCAAATCGCCACCGATCTTCCCACCAGCCACCGCAGACGAGGCGATATCGGTTTTCGTCTTGTTTGTCATGGACCAAATTAAACAGAAACGACAAACTTTGGTGTCCTCAAAAGAGGCGACCTCTTCGGCCTTTTCACTTCATCTCAAGCCATATCAGAGAAAATGGCAGACAATTATATAGAGGCTATGCACTGACGTCATCAAATGACGTCATCAATGGGTATGACGCCACGTGTTGGATGGAAAATGGACGGAGCACGTGGTCAGATGCACTACGTCAGCATGTCACAACGTTCCATCCAACATGGCGTCACCTCGCTGATGACGTCACGTGCATAGCCTCTATACAATGGATGTAAACATACCTGTTACCATGACAACACATCTCAAAAGGTACAAGTAAATGAAAATACAAAATCAATTGTTGCTGATGTAAGAATTCAATAATTGATGAACATTTTATGTTCTGGTTAAGAAGAATCATGTTACGTGAATTACAAGGTTGCTAACAGGTGAAAACTGAAAAAGTTACAAACACGCCAAGTCCCAAATACCAAAGTTCAGAAACTCTATCATGTTCTTTTAGCCAAGAGCAATTTTCAAGAAGAACTATGCATTATTTATTCAGTGTTCCTTATATGTTGCCAGGCGCGGATCCAGGGGGCACACCCAGCCCATGCCCCCCCCCCCTATTTTTTTTGACCAACGTTAGAAAAATTGCCCTTTTTCAAAGTGTCACAGAATTGCCTTGGAGTTTGTCCCTCAGATGCTGGAAAATTGCACCAACGGCCTTCTAGATTTCAAAATGTTCTGGGGGAGAGCCCTCAGACCCCTGCCGTGGTTTCGCGACTTCAGCATTCGTCTTCAACACAACTTCGGGCTTCAAGCTGTAACAGCTACTGTGATTGGCTCTACAACACTGAAGAGGAAACATTCAACCAATCATCAATCACTTTTTATGAACAGGAAGAAACAGAGCATCCTATCACATAGCTACATCACCTCACAACTCCTCTGATTGGCCAACTTGCTTTGTGGTGAAACGGAAGGAGCCAATCGTGAAACAGCTCTCAATTTGCCAATCATCAGACAACTCCAATCCCAAAAGCAATTTTATAACATCTTCTCCGATTGGCCAATTGCCTTTGTGAAGAAAAGAAAGAGCCAATCATGAGGCAGCTCTTATGGTAATTTTTAACTACATGCCATTAGTGTAATAAACCAATCCAATAGTTTGAGATATTAAGTTGCAATGGATTTTCACCGTTTGGAAAAAATGCAATAAAAAGTTGGATAAAAGCTTGTTACATCAGCCGGCATCAAAGTTCGATACAGCGGCATAAAAGTGTGGCATGATCCTTTGAAACACGAGCTAAAACATTCCATAGAAGAGAACGCTATCAGGGATCGAAGAGGAACTTTCATTAACATGACAATAAAAAAATATCCAATATTGATAATAAGGCGATTATTTTTCATTTCCTTTTGCCGAGTGATGACAAGTTGTTTGGTTCAATGTAGAGAATCGTGTTTGGTGGACATCTAAGGCGAGGCATGGCCGGTGTTCAAAATTGATGTTCGTGTAAACTTGGCATCAACGAATCTCCCTCAGATTAGTAGGCCTATAGTGCCTTTCAGCAAAGATAGTTCTCCCACATCACGTTGTGGCCATTAATTGCCCAAGCATATACCAAACGCATCCTGTGAGACAGTTATTTAACCTAAACTTTTTTGCCCATGGCCCACTTGACCAGCTTAGCATGCCAGCGGCCATTGAATGGTATTTAGCTTCTGACATCATACATGTATGGTGAAAACTGTTGGAGAGGTCTACAATACATGTGTAAAGTATAATTCACCCTAACTTCAACATGGGCACTTTGAGATGTGTAAAGTATAATTCACCATAACTTCAACATGGGCACTTTGCCCATGTAGATGTGTAAAGTATAATTCACCCTAACTTCAACATGGCCACTTTGCCCATGTTGAAGTTGGGGTGAATTATACTTTAACGAGATAATAATAAATTTTTATAAAGTGCCTCTTTGTTAACTGCACAGTTTCAAAAGCACTTCACATTATTACCTCAATGTCTCCAGAAACCTTTCTGTAAACTCAAGCAGCAGCTCATTCCAGGCAGCATTACATGTAAAATGTATGAGTGAAATACACAAATACACAAATAAAACATTTCCTTCTTATCCTGAGACACCCTACGTACATGCATATATTGACCTAAACGAACTGCTTACAGCTTAATTCTTATATAGTATCGCAACATACTTTCAGAAAATTGATATATATTGGATCGATTACATTGATACTAAGAACTGCATGAATTGATCCTTCAAATTTTATTACTTCTCCTATTGAGCAGCAAAAAAATTCCACAAGGATGGTTATTGGATGAAATCTTCCATCATCTTCACGGCAATCTCTTAACAATGATATCGACTATTGATATTACGGATAAGAGTTTGCCATATTTAGCTATTCTTTCACGGGAAAGACGAGCATAATGGTGTATTTTTCTGTTCTTGATTATAATATGGTTCATGGTTATTGTGGAACTGATGCAAAGGTTATGACTGAAATTGAAAAGCTACATCAGAGTTTTTATGATTTGAACGTAAGTGGATACATGTGGAACAGGCTATTAAGGCTGCAAACTGTGGGAAATATTGAACTGACTATTGTAATTTAAAGGTTGAAGTGACAACGAAATGTTCACATCACAATAATAGTCAGTATTATGGAGGTGTTGCTGATTTTATTGATATAAGTAGTGGTTACACTACATAAATCCCCGTGCTTACCCCGGGGATTTTGCGGTTACACCTATAAATCGCGGAGTCTAAATAGACCCGTGTCTGAAATCTCCATGCTTATTAGCCCCATCGAGCTCAAAGGGCTACACCGGGGCTATTTTAGACACGGATATTTTATGTAGTGTAACCGCGAAATCCCCGTGTCTACCTGTAGTTCCGAGCACCCCGACAGACGGCGATGCAAATCGATGAGTCATGCACATGTGCATAGGCTATTTCAGGCCTCCAGTAGCCACTTGACTGCAGAGAGTTGCCTACATGCAGTGCCCCTATCGCCGGGTTACGGAACTTATTACGAATCGCATATTAAGTAGTGTAACTGCTCACCGTGTCAAGGCCGTAGTTTTTTCTGGTTCGGAAAAAACCCGTGTCTCAAAAAGCACAGGGGTTTTAGATAGGTGTAACCAGGGCTATATTTAAGGTTGAGGTATAGTAGGCCTACAGCACAAGAGAGTTCCACTTATGACAGCAAAAGTTGGGCACACTATAATAAAGTTAAAGTTTTTTGTGGGGTATTGACCAGCTGACTCAGAATGACACTTGGTGAATGGGCATCGCATGGTATTGCGTAATAGCTTCAAACAGAATCCCCC
>NMRB01004565.1:10987-21636 GCA_002633025.1 Notospermus geniculatus
GGGGAGGGGAGGGGAGGGGGAGGGGGAGGGGAGGGGGAGCTAGAAGCTGAAGGGGCTAAAATTCTGCCATTTTAAAAGACTTGTAATGGCAGGTGAGCTTCTTATGGTCAATTTCAAAGAATTTTCCAAGTACGGTTCCTTCGAACTCACCGAACTCTCCAGCATATGTGATCCGCTCCAGCAAAAGCAGACGCTTGTCACAAGTGATCATCATTGGTCATCAGTTTACTCAACTATTAGGGAGGTTTCGCAAGCGCCCAGGCCATACGACAACGTTTATCTATTGTTTGGGTATACCCACACAATAGATAAACGTCGTAGGACCTAACCGGGCACTTGTGAAACCTCCCTATTGTCACTGCTGTCCACTACTACTGTTAACCCGCGTCAACGTCAACGTACATTTCACCTATTGTGCTGCAAGGCCATTAACCCTTTCCTCGGTTTGCGACAAGCGTCTGCTTTTGCTGGAGTTGCTCACATATGCTGCTGAATTTGGTGTGCAGTCTGAACTATGTTCTGTGTTTGCAGGAGGAAACAGGTGTGTCCGAGAGAACAAAGCCACGCTCTCACTTACATATCTGGGGCCGGTTGCACAAACGCATACTAGGCCTAGTATCATTCTATGTTGGTTACCAAACTTGCTACCAAGTTGGTACGGTTGCACAGAACTATACTATGTCTGGTATCATTCTAGACAACATACTATGTCTGGTAGGGTTCAGGAGTACTACTAAGTGCTGCCATCTATGTTACTGAGTTCTTTCCTGGCTTGAATATATTGTCATCTCACATGCAGTGGCATGGAGTTGGTACGGTTGCACAAAACTATACTATGTCGGGTATCATTCTAGACAACATCTTGGCTTATATAACAACAAAACAATGGATTGTCACACCCAGTGCACATTGTGCTGTCAGGTGGAAGTCATTCAACTTGGTCTAGTACTTTACTATCCCACAAAGTATGTTACCATGTAGTTGAGTGCCTAGCATGCGTTTGTGCAACACTCCTGGAAGACCCAACTAACTAGAATGCTACTAGGCATTTGGAATGCTACTATCTCCTAGTTGGCTTCTAACTTAGTATGCTTTTGTGCAACCGGCCCCTGGTCATTGGCCATCAAAGTTATACTTCTAAACAACCACCAAAGAAAATTAGCATAACTTTCAAAATACAAACACATTGATCTACAGACCGGAAACTCAAAATTATTAATTTATAATGCAACATTTAGATTACCTCTTATAGGCATAATCGTTAAATGATTTTCATAAAGTAATTTCAACTTGGTAAATTTTTCATAAGATGCTCCAGAGGGCTTTTTACATATTTGAATCGACATGGCAAGGTCGATCAATGTCACTTGAAATAACTTCCGGTAAACAGAATGAGACCTGAATATTATTCGTTGACATCTTTTTTTAAATTTGTTAGTACGCGTGGGTCGTAAGTTTGGTTTGTTTGATACGAGAGTTCCCCTCCAGGGGGTGTTTTTTTATTACGTACCAACTTGAAGATGAAAGTCGATGATATATGTATAGTTCTTTTGATGATTTTAATTCTTAGCCCAAGGCAATTTCAGTTCGTAATTGTTTGTGCCAGGGCAATTTTGGGAAAGTGCACCAAGGTAAGGTAATGTGGGAGGAGACAAGAGTCTCAGCATAACATGTAGTGTGACACGTCGCATTAGAGAGCTTCTGCAAGTGCCCGGTTAGGCCATACGACTACGTTTATCTATTGTTTGGGTGCAATCACACAATAGATAAACGTCGTCGTAGAGCCTAACTGGGCGCTTGCAGAAGCTCACTATTTTGAAATACCGGTGTTCCTACTACTAGCAGAGTATGCAGCACAAGTTATTTTTCTCAGAATAGCTTAGTGCCCATACCCCATGCAGAGGTCACACTCCACACGTACTACACAAGGTACGACCTTACGGAATTTTATAATCTCAAATATTTGAAGTTTCTGAAGTACGCCATTACATATTGAATAGACACGAATTACGACGGCGAGGTCCCGATAATCTGATATTGTCGTGAACACAACCGATGACGGCATTCAATTTGTAAGATCTACCCCCTGTGAGGATGTGATTACTGTACTCTAAAGGGCGGTAACGCAACGGGAAATGAGTCTCGAGCACTTTTCTTTTTGAAGAAGGTACGCGGTGAAGGAACTCCTCCCTCTGTGGGAGTCTACATTTGGGGCGGTACTCAATTCTGGGAATCTTTTGAAGCGAAATTACTACCACCCTCTGAGACAAACGGTCAGGAATGACGACAAATGGACTGGGGTAAATATTTATTTGATTCTTTCATATAGTCAAATTGTCAGAATTTTTTTTACCCATACTCACACTTTTAACACCTGTAGGCCTTTTATAACAAGTTTTTTTATTCAACTTTCAGAACAAGTCCCAGACATGGCCGGTTTATGTTGGAAAGTGAAGAAAGACCTCGCCATAGGATGTCGAGGTGTGACACCTTTGCTTTATTTTGCCATTTTTTAAATTAGCGCCCCCTGTTGATTGCATGTTCCCTACTACTGGCCTAACCGTTGGTCCATAACTTGGAAAACCGCAGTCAAAGGTTAGCCCCTAGTGCCACACAGGAGTGCTACAGTGGTACCTAGGCCTAGCTCCACTCATCAAGAACTGTTCTCACAGTTACGACAACTCCAGGTAGGCCTAGTAAACCCAGCTTTCCTCCCACCTCAGGCTATATTTCACTTCGTGGGGATAAACATGCAAGAAGCTTGTCAGAGGAGTCAATCTGCCGCAGAAAATACCTCAGAACAACTGAGTGAAGATTATGAGAGTAAAACAAAGCGAAATGTGTCATGTTAACTTTACCAGGAATGTACACTCAGATAGGGATGGTGATAATGCCGTCTTTTTTGAACTGTAAAGAGCAAATCCATCCCCATACAGGGCGTATCAATGAAATCGACAAACTGTGATCAGGGGAAATCCATTTCTAGATAGGTGTCACCGCCAGATGTAACTGAGAAGAAACCATACACAAGTGTTTCACCGGAGAGGTGTCTCCAGAGGAAGATGTGGCCTCGGAGAGGTACTTCTAGACAGAGATATTGGTCCAGACACGTGCCTCCAGACAGATGGTGGCTGAGAGAGGTACCTCCAGATAGAGGTGGTGCCTCCAGAGGAAGATGCGGCCTAGGAGAGGTACCTCCAGACAGAGGTATTGGCCCAGACAGGTGCCTCCAGACAGATGGTGGCTGAGAGATGTACCTCCACATGAAGATGATGCCTAAGGAGAGGTACCTCTTCGCAGAGGTATTGGCTCCAGATGGAGATGTTGCTGAAAAGCAGTGATTGCCTTCAGACAGAGATGTTGCCTAATAGATATGTTTGCCTGTCAAAGCAGACAGGGACTTTGCCTGAGAAAGGTGCCCCTGACAGAGATGTGGCCAGAGACGTCACGAGGTGCCTGCTACAGTTTGTGTCTTGTTGTGGGCTTCGAATAGCAGAGGAGACATACGGTATGCCTACTAAGTTCATGTGTAGCACAAACAAAACCACTGCCACCACCAGAAGAAATACACAGGTAGACATCTGACATGAAAAATAAACCATTTTCCCATAAACACTTAACTGTTTTTGACATTGGTGCCTTGAAATAAACTTAAAACAATATCGATTACCGTCAGAAAAGGTGTTGAAGTTCTTTATGTGAATTTCAACAAAATTAAAGGGAAATTTTAGTGGCTGAAATGTACAACTGAAACTGTATGTTCTTTGTTTTTGATTTTAGATGCAGAGGAAAACCGACAGTCCCAAAGAAACCTGTGTAGTGTAAGGTCTTGTTGATGCCGTACTTGGGCAATTCTGCCATTATACGAAAAATAACCCGGAGAGCGCACCCAAACAAACGGCATTTTTCATCTGCTTAATAGCTGAGATGCATCGAGTATAAACCAGGTCCGAGTGAATGCACTGTTTAGCAAATGAGAAATGGGAATGGAACCCACAACCTCATAGGTGACAGGTGCTGATCTGTTACTACTCCATTCTGACACCCCAAACATTACATCATCAGATACGTGACCAATCTAGCAAAAGTAGGCACTTGTCACAGGTGATCATCACTGGTCATGTTTACTCAACTATTAGAGAGCTTCTGCAAGCGCCCGGTTAGGCCATACGACTACGTTTATCTATTGTTTGGGTGCACTCACACAATAGATAAACGTCGTCGTAGAGCCTAACTGGGCGCTTGCAGAAGCTCACTATTATCACTGCTGTCCACTACTATTGTCAACCTGCAGAGATGTACATTTCACCTATTGTGCTGTAAGGCTGTAACCCTTTCCTTGGTTGCAACATGCTAGATCGGGTCACGTGATACAGGGGTGGATCCAGGATTTTGGAAAGAGGGGGGCGCACACTGCTAGAAACATTAAAATCTGCAGTGAATTTCAATGATTTGCTCCAAATTTCAGAATTTCACGGCCAATTTTACGGATTTGTTGGCCGAAGGGGTTTATGCGCCAGGTATGGCCCCCTTGGATCCGCGCCTGTGATAACCATTTTATCGTGCACATCTGTCTCATAGTCATACTGCAGGACCAAAACCCACCAAAATATTAAACACAAAATCTCATCTACATGAAAGACAGGTGCAAAATTCCAATACAAATTGGGAAAATATTCAATAAGTACTCACCTTAGGAAGTTGCCCCAAAGACTGACGAATTAATCACAAAAATTTCGGAACATGCAAATTTAACGGTTATATTAATTATCTGAGTTGGTGTAAACTCCCCACTGTGATCTGCAACACAGCGTGAATTTCCCTACGACAGCATGAAATTCGCCAACTTTCGAAACTGCACATAAACACAGTTATTATGTACTTAAACCACTACGCTGATGATGAGATGCACTTCAGTCTAAATTGACTGGGATATCTAATGCATCAATGTCCATTGCCCTGTACAATTCTTGCACAATGTATCGTGAATTCGACTCAGTTGGAAGATCGAGGTGCGATCCGGTTGAGTGATTACGGAAATTATAAAGGAATAAAAGATAGTGTCCTCAATATTTAATAGTATACATTCCTAAAGTTCATTCCACTCATTTTGTCACAAATTACAGTACATTTGTACAAAAGATCCACAGCGATTAAAGCCAACAAAGGGTGACATAGACCACAAGGTTCATTTCGTGCTAAGTTGGTAACAAATGCAGTGCATTTTCTTTGCAAACAGTGCAGAATGCACAGTGACTTTAGACCATTTAGTGAATGAAGCTACTGCAAATGACTTCGCTCAGTTCCAACCAAGTTTGCCAGAACTGAGCACACATCTGTGCACGCGAAAGCACACAAATGACACAACAGCTTACACTGGAACGAAACGATTGAAAACTTCTTTAGAAATCATTATGGAACTCTGTTGTCATGCACTGAATTACCCATCACTTCGGTCAGAAATTTGTGAATAGCGGAAGATCGCGTTTGTCCACGAAAAGAAGAGGAAGGCTGAGGTTCGGAAAAAGGTCGTGTGGCACGCTCCAATGTTTTTGTACGATCTTATTTGCAGACTAAATTCCTGAACTTTGTTGGTGTATAAATGTTAAAATGTCCTTTCATAAGCTAGCGCCAAAGAAAAGGAGTGTCACCTCTAAATTTTTATTTCTTCCATGCACTTAGACTGGTAAATAAATCTATCTCTGCTAGGGTTGATATTTGGCATTTAAACCTTTCGGTGCTCCTATAAGCTACGACTATTCGAGACCATGCCTTCAGCTCATGCAGTAGTAGCTGACCTCATGCGAGAGTTTGTGGGTTTAACCCATGTTAGGGACATTACCGATAAACGATATTGACAGTATGAAGCGTTACAGCAATTTCACTGTACAGTCTCAAAGCACTTTCACATTATTACCCCAGTCTCTGAGAAACGTTTCTGAGAAACTCAAGGAGCAGCCCATTCAGCACATCACTTGATCCTTTCAGACCAGTTGAGCTGAAATTATGCCCCAAACCTCAGGAAAGTGCCTCAGATTTTTGGCCTCATTTTTGCCACACCCGAGGAGACTTGTAACACAACCAATGACATCCAGCTCAATCGTAATCCTTTAATCAAACCCATGACTTCTCAGTGTCGAGTCTTTCACTCAAGCACTACACCACCGCGCTGCCCTCCAATCACTACCCACGCTCCAAGTCAAAGAAATTGACAAAGGCAAGCCAAGCCTCTTGTACATTTCTCAGATCTACCCATGTATTAGCTAATCTACGAAAAAACGTCCGTGTCAAGTCGCAATTACATGTTCAATTTCATTTACATCGATTATCGATGGCGGATAATGTATCAATCTCGGTCAAGGTCACATAACAATTGACGAGGAGATACGCTGCATATCGCGTAAAAAAATCGTCAATGACAAAAGGACAAGTCAATGAATGTTGATTTCTACACCGATTGATAGAGGGCAGCATCGTATGACTTGATTTTTATGCAATTTTTCTCATAGGTGTTGGAATGAGAGAGTTGAAATACCAGTGTATTACACCAATGTAGTTGTGGGTTCAAGTCCAACTGGGAATGGAGAGAGAGTTAATATGGACCTTTCCAACAAAGAGGGCGGTCTGACAGTTCTCACCATATGACGTCAGAAGCTTGATAACATTCAATGGCTGCTGGCACGCTAAGCTGGTCAAAGGTTTAGGTTCAAGACCAGCTTTTCTTCATTTCAAAGGTTTTTAAGTTTTGTCATGCCCCGCCAAGTCCCCACTCACATCTTTTACGATGGCATAATTCCTCTGCATTTTTTTCTAAACCCACTGTGGCATACCGTCAGATAATTTGTCGCGTATGATGGGACCGCAAACCGCCTCCGCGACCATAAACGTCGATAATCGGCCAAAAGCCAGCCGATGATAACGTCAAACACACGCGGAGAGCCCCTCGGAGGAATTGTCCATCATGTGGCGCTACATTAAGACAATCAACCGACTGTCCGTGTCTTCGAGACATCCCGGCCGCAACGTAACGAAATTACAAAGTAACTTTGATATTGCCCTGGGTCTTTATTACTACATAAAATATTTAGTTACAAACTTGCATACCGTCTTCCCCTGTAGCAATTGAATAACACGACGGGAGGAAGGTTTGTTAGAGGTTGTCGCAGCGTCTCGTGGCAACAGGTTGGAAGATGAATCTGTTTTTCTCTACGGGTATGTGATCAAGGATAGAAGCAGTNATAATCAGCTGTTTGGCAGAGAGAGCCCCGATTAATCAAAATAGCAGCCAAACAAGCAGTATGCTACTTCTCATGCCGTAATATCAGCATCAGAGGGCCATTGATTTTGGTGAGAGATTACCTTTAAATGGCAAGAACAACGACATTAACATGGCAAATTCAAGGTCCTCGCTTTGGTGAGAGATTCTCTTTAAAATGGATACACTTTCTGTGCAGGTATTAAAATTTACAATTGGAGGGCCATTCATTTAGGTGGGAGATTCTCTTTAAAGAGATTCACGGTCTCCGCTACTTAGAAACATTTACCACCAGAGAGTCATTCACTTTGGTGAGAGATTCCCTTTAAATGGATGCACTTTCTATCAGCAGTGAAGGCAAATGGCAAAGGGCACGAAGACAAGGGTATTGTGTGTCTCATTCTTCTGTAGACGTTAGGCACCAAATTAGGACATTTTTACTTCGGGCAAAAAAGCGAAAGAAAAAGACTTCTTTAGTGCAGAAAACGGCTCTCGTGTCACGTTTTGGTCGACTTTCAGTCACCGGATGCCAAGCGAACGATTCTTTCTTCCCTATAGTAGGCCTTGCACGTAACCCAAGACCGTATACAGCACGTAAATACCTTTTACTGTCGACAGGCGACACCGCGTGTATTTCTAAACGGTATCTTTCACACCCGAGTTCTTCTCGAGGAGATGATGAGTTTTTTGCAGCGCCGTCTTTGTGCGATAGCCGACACCCATGACGTCTTTTGTATCAGGAAATGAAAGCATGGAAGGAGCGACTGGTGTTTTTTACCTCCAGAACATGTTCTCTATTGTTTTATCCCCGTTAACCTTCTCCGTCACTTTATACAGAGGAACTTCCTTCTGTCACCCTGGCAATAGGCCTATCTGTCACCCTTGGCCATAGGCCTATCTGTCACCCTGGCAATAGGCCTATCTGTCACCCTTGACAACAGGTCTATCTGTCACCCTCGGCAATTACAGGCCTTCTGTCACCCTGGCAATAGGCCTACCTGTGACCCTTGGCAACAGACCTATCTGTCACCCTTGGTAATAGGCCCATCTGCCATCCTTGGCAATAGGCCTATCTGTCACACTCAGCAATAGGCCCATCTGTTGTCCTCGCAATAGGCCTATCTGTCATCCTTGGCAATAGGCCCATCTGTCACCCTTGGCAATAGGCCCATCTGTCACCCCTGGCAATAGGCCCGTCTGTCACCCTTGGCAATAGGCCTATCTGTCACCCTTGGCAATAGGCGTATCTGTCACCCTTGGCAATAGGCCCATCTGTCACCCTCGGCAATAGGCCCATCTGTCACCCTCGGCAATAGGCCCATCTGTCACCCTGGCAATAGGCCCATCTGTCACCCTGGCAATAGGCCCATCTGTCACCATCGACAACCTTCGGATTTTTGCTCAAATGTTGCTGTTTAGTGAATTTTACTTGCAATAGATGTCACTGTTAGATTCTCAGGCCAACTGATCGCTGTAATAAGAACATCAAAATGCCTATGAGGGGCCTGCTTTGTGCGGCCCCTTTAAAGGGGCTGTCCCACCATCCTGTTTCTACGAAATGTCAGCTGGGAATGTCACGTTTGGCTGCCGGCAGGATCACCAGATTCTGACCTTCACGAAACACATAAATGCCGCATTTTACTTCCATCAAAACCAGACAACGCCGACAGCCTCAGCCGTGGAACGGGAGATATGCCAAAGGGTATCACTTAAGAACAAATGGACGACTTCGTTTGCTTCAACAAAAGAAGCGGTTCGACGCAATATTTCGCCACAAACGAAACAATGGTCATATTGTGTAGTCATATTGTCTGTTTCTATTTGTCTGTTTTTGCTGTTCCTAGGAGACATTGTTGTGACGCATCACAACCACAATATGGTAAAGCCGACTGCGTTAACATATTGCATATTACATATCTATCGTTTTAACAATACATCCTCCATGTTCCATATCCTTTTGTGAGACAAATCGCTCCATGTTGCTCGAGGAGGCAAAATATTGGTTGAAGGGACCGCACCCACCTAGCTCATAGCTTTGACTTGTTTTTTTCTTAAGTTTGACCTCACTAACCTTTGAAAGGATGTCAAAGACCTAGCTCAAACCATTAGCAAGATATAGCCCAAAGAAATTTCCCAGAAAAACACCCCTTGTGGCCAAAATGGGAATCATTTGTGCTCAAAATTGAACTTGGCCTTGATCTTTAACATGCCCATACCGGTGACAAACTGATCTGTCCAACACGGAAGATGGCAGGCCACTGAGATGGTAAAAGTTGACTGACTGACAGACAGACGGACGAACACGTCCAATACAAGGCAGATCCTGCAAAGCCATCTAAACGCAGCATAAGCCAGTACCAGAGACAGAACTGCTTTGTGCAAAATGGAAGACAGTACTAGTTACTAATTATTACTGGGAAGGGAAATGTTACAGATGGACAGATGGATGGTCAGACATCAGACAGGCCACTGCTGAGGCATCTAAGCAAACAATGAGTCTGCCAAGAGGGCTACAAACCGCTTTGCCTAATTCCTACATCATCCCTTCCTCTTCAACACACCATAGCATTCTCCAACATCTAATAGCTATCACAGCCTACTCCAGTGAACGTCTTCAACCCAACCCACCACAACTTGACTGGCAAAACAAATAGATTGTTTATCCAGTGCATGCACGATGCACAGCTGTGTACGCTACAGCCACCGTGGCACGGAACGGCAAAACTGGATATTCTCAATCACAGCTCATGGCTCGCAAATTGATGCCTCGTTTAATAATTAATTATAGTTGATGATCGTTCCTGATCATTCGCTTTGTATTCCAAAATGGATTGATTTACCGCTGCGATGTCGTATAGCCGCCGAGATTGCACGCTGGTTTGCCGCTTGTTGGTGCGAAAAAAGTGGCGTAAAAGATGCGAGATTGATTACTTTTTTCCTACACATGGCGGGCGGCGGTGGGCGGCAGAACGCACAAAGAAAGTAGCAAGGCCATCATAACTACATCAATTGGATAACATTCCTTCAGCCATGAACAATATTCCGTCAAGTCGGGATTGTCCTCAGCACGAAGAATTTTTCGAAGGGGTCATTTCCTTTGGTGAAGGTCTCTAGTTTGCAAATTGAAGCGTGGGGGGGGGGGGCTTCCTGCTTTCGCTTGAAGTGTGGGCCACTCATCTGACCTTGAGAGGTCCCACAGCCCCCCCTCCCGCTAAAGACGCGTGTGGTGACGGCTTTGCCACCGCCAATATCTGCCCCCCTTTCGTCTTATCCTGGATCCACCCCTGGCTTGGTGTGGTGCTTACTTTAGGTGGGTTAGACAGTGCCACATAACTGGGGTACTGTACAACAGAGTTTGTATTAGGGGGCAAATTGGGAAAGGGTATTAGGGGCA
>NMRB01004566.1:7724-34891 GCA_002633025.1 Notospermus geniculatus
GCATGGCTCCATCATCGATGGGAGGATGCAAACTGGTAGCATGGCTCCATCAGCGATGGGAGGATGCAACCTGGTAGCATTCTTGAAGTTTGCTACTATGACTGGCAGCGACGAAGATGATAGATGAACCCCTACAATTCGGTGAATCTAATAGGCAATTAGTAGTGCGACTAATGAACCGTGGCCTCTATCTTGAAACGGTCAATTGAGCAAATATGATTGAATTTCTAATACGTCTGAGAGAATCCTCAGATTAGTGTTCTGCAGTAATTAGAAGTAATTGCGTAGGTGTCTGATGATTCCCTGAGCTTGAAATTCCAACTTACGTTACAAGACCCATGACTGGTACTCACGGCAACGAAGTAAAGAAAACTCACGAAAAACTAAAGAAGCTCGTGAACGACGAACCCAAGCCAATCTTTCTTGATAGCATCATTGATTACCAAGGCTCCTCAAGGTTCGTCTTCCAAATTCCTTTTCATAGAAATCGTTGACAACATGAGAGCGGGAGATCTCGTGTCGCTGTGCTGCCTCCTTCAGGATGAACTTAGAAGGGAAAGTGTAAACATATACAATAAGTTGATTGATATTATGAATAGATGTATCATGCCAATCATCCAGAGGTTCCTCAGCGTTTTGGGGGAATCAAGTGCTCAAAACATCTGGGTAAGTGTGAATAGCAATAATACTCGAGTCGGGGAAAATAATCAGTTAAAAGCTAAAATGTACCAGAGAGAAACACGCCGGGAGAAATAATGAATATCTTGTTATATTCTGTCGTTCGCTGAATGGTAAAAAGTGCGATGTATAGAAAGCATATTACCTTTTGATTGCATTCCCCTAATAACTGATACAATACTCCCATCAATTAATACCAGTGATCAGTTAGTTAACTACTAATATAAGGCAGAAATTGATCCAAGGTTGCAACACTTTCATAACTCATAGAAACAATCATTCGTGAAGCATCTAATAATTGTAAGTGCGCAGAAAACGTAGGCGACATTTACACTTTTCCGGCAGGTATTCTTCGCGGGGTTCTCAATGATGACGAAAACATTATGAGGTAGAAGATAAGAAGCAACCATCCACAGCTACACAAACAAATTATTCTTCTATCTTCATTCATCGCTAGTGCATTATTGACATAAGAATGAGTAGTTGCTGTAAGAAATCTATTTTGACAAAAATCTTCAGCGTATCCGTTCTTTGGTGCAAGTGTTTTTGCACTATAATTCATTTTTGACTCGGTGGTTGATGTGCAATGTGTCGTACATTAGAAGTAGGAATGACTTTGTATATTATGATTGCTGTAATAGGGCAGGTACGAGAGGGCACGCTTGAAGTACCGCACACAGAAACCGTCAGCAAACTCGGCCAATGGCCTTCACATGCAATCATCTCATTTCGCTTAGCACCTACAATGTATCAACAGCAACATCAATTAACAATCACCCAAATTCTCGGTGAAGCAATGTTACTACAAACAGGCTAGGTCCAAGGTAAGGCAGAGTATTGGCCAAGTTTCGTTAAGTAACTGGGCTACCTCACCAAGTTCATAATAATCATTGACACCATTCTTTCATCTCATTCCAAAAGCTTTAAATCTGTTTGAAAGTCATTACTTTTTGCAATCCTTTCTGAAGATAGTAAGCGCACCCGCGTGTATTTTCATTCATGAATTCCTTGTTTTTTCCTGCCATTATCGGATTGATGAGGAGAGCAGTGATTTACATTTTCTATTTGGATCGATCGGAGAAGTGTAATCAGTCACTTTGTGATAGTGTCTCTTTCTTTACCGATTTCCCGATGGACTAAGATCATAGCAATACCAGTTCCGGTTGGACACTGACAGCCTTTCCAATGGAGGAATATCGACAAGTCGGGCCAAGTGCTCGCCGGTTAAAGCAAGTCCAAAGCGATTTTCTTATCTCTAAATTCCTTGAGGGATTGACTTTTCACGAATGGTAATCAGTTATTATCGTGAGCATGTTGTTCGTGAACAAACTGACGGTGTGACGTGACATGTATGTCGGAATGCCATGCCTTCTTTTTTACTAATTTGCAAAAGTTGTTTATGCTTAGGTCGGTATCAGCAAAGCCTGAGGTAGCTTTTCCTTTCATTCTTAGTACGGTTGGGAATAAGCTCACTCGAGCCTACTAAACGTAATTCTTGAAATTACTCCGCGTCTTAGCGGTTACCACTTTAGTGTGACAGTAGCTTAAGGAAGCTTCAACAGGGTGGGTCCGCCTGTCGTCAATTTCACATTAGTTATACGTTCAATTGATTAACCTACAGTCATTGTTGTTACTCTTCCGTGAAAGTATCGGCCGTAATCGGCGACTGTACAGTAGACCTGCATGTAGAGTCTTTGGTAGGCTGACAAACACAAAGGTATTTTTGTTGCTCGTCAAGAATGATCTTACTTCTTCGATGTGAAACCATGTTTTACAAGGTTTTTTCAATTGCATTTGCGATTACCGCAGTTGATGACTGATCATAAAGCGGCCCATACACGTGCAATATTATTGCACAATATGGGGCCCAAAATAGGGTCATGTGCTTGTACATGTAGCATGATGGGTAGAAGAAAGATTGGCAATGATATTGCCCATTTGATTGCACGTGTATGGGCCGCTAAAGACTCGCTGCACACATGGCTGTAACGGAGTTCTGCAAACTGATGAACATTGTACATTGAGTGTGCATAATCCTGGAACATAGAACACCATTTCGAAAGAAGTATGAGCTGGTTCTTTTTGGAGCTCAAGCAGACAACAGTAATGAACTTGAAGCCGTTGCTAATCCACGCGGAAATGATGAGATAACGCTGTCTTGCATATCAATTGTTCTTTGGTTATACGCTCTACACTTCGGCAACTTTCACTTATTTCAATTTCAGGGAACATGGGATTTAGAGAGATACTTTATGAGGGTACTTTCGATTACATGTGTACTCTCTACGACTTCTTATCCTGATCAAAAAGAGACCGTATCTTTCATTCACGTCCCAGTTGCCTAATCCAATTCTTTTTGAATACGAGCTTGACCATGTACCATCTAACGTACTGCATCTTCTTACAGAATTGTGTATTGGTAAACACAGAGCAATACACGACAATATGAAGAAAATATCAGAATCAATGATAATGTAAGTAGAATTGGCAGTAAAATCGTTGGTAAACGTCAGATGCAGTATGTAGACGTTGTACAGTGGCAGGTTACGTGCATGAATGGGAGAAGTTAGTTATTGCTGTGAAAGATGGATTAGTTTTGTGTTACTTGAATAGCAAATCAGTGGACAGTAGACGCCGTTAATGAGCTTTTTTCGTATTTTGTCGCCACTGGAATCCTTTAGTGATGTTATATTACTGTATAGTGATGATGGTGATAGTATAATTGTACTTCTGATGATGTGTACGGCATGTCATCTTCGGCAAGACGGTTGTGTACGATAGAATTGAAATGACCAACTCAGAAACAGTTACCACAATATAATACGATAGGGTATCTCTAAGGAGTCGAGGGAAGCAAAACGAGACTTCCCTTTGTGCGGTTAGGCCATGATCATGATAATGAGCATTTCCACCCTCACCTGCTCAGCCGCAATTGTAATTGGCAGCCACCTGTTTCATCTTCTAATCGACCAATTTACCAATTCAACGATTGATAGAACTCCACAAAGACAAGCATGATTCGAGACTTCCACAGGCAGGTCGTGAACGAACGGCTTTGAAAGTACAAACGAACGTACGAAAAAGGCATCAATACGTTTTCCAGCTGTATTCCGTTATTACACTTGCCGCAGAGGTCGACCTTGCCAATCATCTAATATATATGATATATTCGACCAGGCAATGGTATATTTATCAAATCTGCTGCACGATTGGTTTCCCTCGGAACAGACCCATCCGCTGGTAATTCGTGTTGACTTCTGGTCGCGTCAGGGACAATTCTCCATTGTCCGGGCGTCCGAGGTTTGGACCGGTTGAAGGTTACACCGGTGGCCTTAGCCAAAAGTGTGTACCATCTTCATTCTCTGTCATTGATAGGAGATGATCTTTATCTAAGTATTTCATGTCTTATCTGATTCTGACCGGTCAGAAGCTTGGAAGATTGATTCGGTGAGCGGACTGGCACCACAAGTGCTATTCTCAACAAGAGTATAAGTCACTCATTTCAAGGTTTAAAACATTTGTGATTAACTATGACGAAAAAAAATCGTGAGCAAACGAAGCATTCCGAGCGCTTTGACGATGCAATCGTTTAGGGTGTCATTTATTATGATTCATCTTTGGGACAAATATCATTTGTCATGATTTTGAAGAATGCTGTCGACAAGTGACTATCAACTAGTATGTACCAAGATAAGTGGCTCTATAGCAGCCTGTTCTCAAGTGATGAAGTCATTCCTAATGTCGTTTTTGTTGTTGATGATATAGACGAAATTCATTCACTCGCTTATGAATTTCTGATATCTGTGTCTTCCCGTCGGTGTCTCTAGCTCTAACAGAACGCAGCGCAGCGCTGTCTATCGATTTTACACACATGTCCGAACCATTCGTTCTGCCGGCTGCGTTGGTGGAGAGGGCCAAGACGCATGTGATGTTAGTTCCTAGAAGATACGGGAGATGGAGACTGATGCAGACGTTGGCAGCTTTGTCAGTTGCAGTCCGAGGTTTCGTTACAACCATTGTTCACGGCAGATGGCAGGGCTAAAGAATCTGATAGACACTATTAGCATGACAATTTGTACGCTTCGTGACGTGTCATTCAAAGATGTTGTTGTTGAAAATGTTGGTGGTTCAGCACTCTCAGTTGGGAAGAGCAATATAGATGAAGTTACACCTTTGGAGGTTCTTCATTGGTTAGAATGGCATGGGGCACTGCCACAAACCAGATAACGCCGACCGGACGCGGCCCTAGCTTGGTCTACCTCAGTCACGCAGCTGTACAGGCCGCCTGCTACACCAGAAAACAGCTGCAGGCAAAGCCAAGCGTATTTTCGGTCATGTGATGTTTGGACCAGTCGTTACGCAGACTCTTCTTCCATTCTAACCAGGTGTGACAGGAATCAGCGTCCAAGGAATGCAGATCCGCCAAACAATAGCCCGCTTATTGTAAGGTTATATTCGAATGGTCATGGTCTCTCTAGCCAAATATTCTAATCCCTCGCCGAACAATAAAAACTTGGATTCCAGGGGGACTTGGATTACGTTCACACCGACGCCTTGGCGTTTCTGGCCACACTGGGTCTTCGAAGCAGGAAAATTCGAAAACCTTCCGAAGTACCGGTAATGACTCCACTTTTACAACGTACTACAGAGAAGAAGAGTAGCATCCCATGAAGTACTCGTAGTTCTTCATTCACACGTCCCACCTCATCAAACCAATAACTCGCACCCAGCGCCGTGTTCATTACTGATTTGAATTCCTCTGGTACAGGCCATGACTTGCCATACCATCGAAACATTAGCGAGTATCAGAGTTGTAAGTGAAGGATTACTTGTCTAGGGGGCACCACAACGTTGATTAAGTACAAGGCGTTTGATCCTGACCAATACTACATATCTCATCAAGTGGACGGTTACAAAACGGTATTAGAGCGACTTATACCCGGTAGGCCTACTGTGTTTGCAGAGAATATGACAGTATTTATTCCATAATATCATACATTTTTATCGACCAAAACATCTTTCAGCAATGTATCGTGCAACAAGTAATCCGTTAGGCGTTACATTCATTTCCATTTCTATAGAGCAGCCACCAGAGGTAACTTCTTAAACCATCCTCTTCCAAAGATAATGAATGCTCTTCTGCAGCAATTAGGGAGAGTTATGCGTTTTCCTTACCAATTAAATTAGCGATATAATGCTTTTTCCTTTGGGAGTCGAGACGACCATCGATTCTTATCAATTCGTTTGTAACGTTACAACACAGGAATTGAATGTGACTCGACTGAGGCAAAACTGTTGGGAGTCATATCGACAACGTGCTGAACTTTGGGTTCAAAGGATTTTTTCGTGGATGTCGATGTCAATGATTGCTGTTTTGTTTCTTTGTTTGTTTGTTTTTTCGCAAGGTCGTGCGAAAAACAGCCTTAGGCGATGGTGGCAAATTTGTTACTCTGCTCCCTTCTAAATGCCGCACCGAGGGATTCCAATTCGTGCTTAGAATGTATATTTTAAAGTTTGAATTGCCAAATGACGTGAGACACAATATTTCGGCCTCTCGATTGTCTTAATTGTTCATTTCGTATGCATAAAAAGTATGAAGAAAAGAAAAGAAGTATCAGACCATAGTTTATACTGAAGCTGCATACACACATGAGGATAATCCAATACCTATTATGAAATGATCGAATTGTCCTCTCGAGATTCCGGCCTGAACCCAAGTGGTAATCACGGCGCCACTCACCTTCTTAAGTTGGTGCGAACCTCTCGGATTGTCACCCACGTCAGGCATCGCCCTCCTCCCGCCGAGGGTTAAGTTATTAAGCAATTGATACGATCAGGATTCATTAATAATATAACATAATTTCCCCACAGGCTGAAGGGTAGGCGCTAAGCTAATACGGCATGCACATTCCCTGTTGGGTTAATAGGCTATCACCGAAACGGTTTGCTTGCCGATGGAGCAAGAAGAAATCGGCCAGCAAATCGAAATTGGGGCTATAATTGAGTATATGCACCAATGATACTATACACGCCGTGCGTAATTATTTCCTAAGGAGTAAAGATAGGACTTCAGACTACTAAGTAGTTAGTGTCTATGGTCCAGCTGTAGAAAGAAGGATACAGGCAGTGTAGGCGTACAGACCATTCATGGGTGTCATTATTCCTTCAGTATGTGTACAGTGTCGAAGTAGCGTACACCGGTAATTTAGAATGTCGTTGTCCATCACCATGTCGACCAGTACCACTATATTGGTTTACAACTCGTCAAAATGAGCAATTTGTGAATTGGAATGATCGGTGATCAAGGCTAGTTGATAAAATGCCTTATGTTCTCTACAGAGCTCATCAACGGTGATCATTGGTCACTGGGAAACGCCCCATTTCTGNAGGCATCTTTCAGCAGGATGTCCGGGTGTAGCCTTCGATACTAGCAAATTCAGTCTGGTATTGCCAGTCACCATGAGCAGTACGTTTGGATATGTCATTCTGTGCATGTTCCGTGACAGCGTGTGACACGTGCTTTGCCTTGTTGCTGTTCTTGTATCAACATATTCGGCATCATGAAGCGGCTTACCATGAAGAAAAAAAGCAAACGCTCTCGTGACCAGGCAACTGTCTTGAACAACAGGTGAGTCTTGAGTTTTATCGATTTTTACTACCCTACAAATGACCAGCGACGACGGAGCAACATTTAAAGGATGCAGTTCGTTGATCCAGTACTCGTGTAGCAAGTAGCCATTTGGTCAATCGAAATGTCGTTCTGCCGTCATTATCTTTTTCTACCAGCAGACTTATTAAAAAGACCCCTTGGAAGAAAGACACAAATTTGGTTAACCATATCGTTGTAATACATTGCTTGTTCAATGTATTAAACGCATTAAAATTAATTAGTTAATTACCCAATTGATACGACGTTCATCCCTTTTCCCCGCGGAGATGAAAATATCAAAAAAATCTCTGTTCTCAGTAACATGACTGTAAACAGCTAAAATGATATTTTTACGATCGAACTGGAAAAACGCGAGCTTGTATCGACTCAGATGCGGTGTTGGGAAGTCTTTTTCCCAACAAATCGATTCGTTTCCGCGGTGCCTAATTGAATCACATTGGATCAGTGCCGAATGATTCGTGAATGTTTGACTGATTACGTATTAAACGTTTCCCTGTTCGATTTTCTCCAGAAAAAGGCTTGGAAGGTTAGGAAGATACCGTACTTTTGGTTATGGTATCGAGTAGGCTACATGTACCTTTTGATTCGCGTCCATCGCAAGTGACAGTAATTAGCTGTGGTGCCTTTGCAAGGACAAGTGAAAGACCCCATCCAAGTGAGGAACATGAGTAGCTTGAGATGACCTCTTCCGTACTTACCAGGGCCAATGATGCTATGGCTTTGGTCCTGATAGAAAAATCAAATACATGTACAAAAATACCTTTTGATTTCGATGGTGTGTATTTTGGTGTCAAACATGACCTTATCAATAATAAGATGATCTCTATCGATATCCCTTCTTTTGCTTCCGCCCTTGATGACCTACGCTTACAAGTTCACCATGTCAGTACTAAGATTCAGCGCCAGAAATCAGACATCGGCAAATCTGTCCTTTGTTCCATAACGTATGTAAAGAGTGGCGCAGCTTGAATTGACAAATTATAGCATACATTGGCGTTTGATATATGCATGCACTTTCCTATTCAACCCACCATCCACATCAGTCCGTGGAGATTATTTCATTTGGCAAAAGTACTTACCGGGTTTGATCGACCATTTGGATCCTACCCTCACCCTATGATTTATTTGGTAGTTGATTCTCCGGCCTAGCCTTTCGCAGGGAATGGTATCCGGTTCCATGCGGCCACACAGCGCCGTGTGTCATTTTGAGTAATCATACCTTGATGAACGACCGAAACCTGTGGGGTTTTACTTGTCTACCTTTTTATTATCGCTGTAAAAGTGTGCCTCCTACATTTGCTAATAATTGGCTGGTGGGACAGGCAGTAATCGTGTCTTTCCGAGGGTATAGCCCAGTGGTATCTCCGGCCTGTCGAACTGACGGTTTCAAATCACGCAGAGGACTAAAGCATGCTGCAGAAGCCATGATCGACGACATCGCTGGGACTTGGGAAACGTATCCTCACCGAATACTTGCTAACAGGCTGACACATTCACTCAACATATCAATTTTGTGGCGGGATGATTAGATCGGAGGGAGTGGGATCCCTAGAAGATAAGACACCAATGATCGTGCTATAATACCTCACAAAGCCACCATAAATCGTGACCAGATTACCGATACTTAGATACATGCATGGACAAAGGAGTATGTATTTGAGAATCCGTGTCGAAAGATATGACGCTTCTTCTTCAACAAAGACGCTGCTTCAAGTTCGAAAAAAAACTTCGCCTTTTTCTCCCAAGTCTCTACCGCTACAATATCCTATTGGCCTAGCCAGACGGAAGGCAAAACCATGAGATACAAAATCATATGTGTGGACAGTCCAAAGTTTCACTCTTTAAAGGGCCGTATGCACCAAACGAAGATTATCCTGAACTCAGGTTGAGCCACAACTTTTCCATTGTTCAGGTTTGCCAGGGCATGATGTGACAATGGAAAAGTTGTGGCTAAACCTGATTTCAAGATAATCTTCGTTGGTGCATACGGCCCTTTGTGGTCATTCAACAACATACAGGCCCCACTCCTTATGACTGTGTAGCCTATATAGGGGAAATCGAGGGAGGTCAACCATTGACATGCAGATTTTAGGACAGGAGGATGTTTTAATTCTGGGATTATAGTTGATCAGTTAATATGAAAGGTCACCCGTAACAGCCAGTTTGGAATTAGTCTGACTGTGGGCCTTCCATTGCAGTAGGCCTTCGTGTTTCCCTTGAATGTAAAAGCACGGAGAAAGTGCATAAACAATTCATCACCTTTGCATTCCATTTCAGCACCGTGTGTTCAGTTCAGCTGAAATGACACTTCTGTGAATATGCCAGAGGAAGTAGGAGTATAATCCCTCCTTCTAAAGCCACCGTCGTGGATGCCATATCGTTTACCAATATTGGCCTGTTGAGCATCAATTTCGTCTTAAAGCTGTGCGGTTTAATTTCACCTACCAAGAGGTAGAAACAACCACAATGTGAAGATACGCCCACCGGCGTCATCTTACACAGAAAGGTCACGTGCCCCTGTCCCAAAGATGGACTCATTCAAAAACTATCGTCAAATCATTTTCTGAACTAGTGGCATTTTCTGGCAATAGACAAATTCCTTTTTAGATGATAATATCTTCCACGTGGCTTTTCCTTTTATCCCGGGGATTAAAAAACTCCACAGGGTTCTTCTCAATATTGTTCAGTCCATGCACAAGGGATAAAAACAGGATTAGCTTCGAAAGATGATGTGCTGGTTTGTCATTTACTGCAAAGAAAACGACAAACGATCAGTTTTCCTTATGAAAGCATTGCTTTTCCTAAGACATGATGTGGGATTGTTTTGTCCATTATCTTTGACAGTCTTTCGATACAAGCAATTCGCACACGCCTGTGCGTTATCGATAAAGTCATACTTTGATCTAAATTCGTACATGGGCCTACAAGGGGCACGGCGATGTCGATGTTCAAAGATACCTTGTGTATGCAAAAGTGTATCGAAGACGTAGGCCTTCCGCCGATGTGATACTTGTCATAAGGAAGGTCTTCTTTTCTATGAACCACCACAGGAAGATAGTAGAGAATGGTCATATCGTGATCTTTGAAATGCAACCGGTGTCTTCGAAACTTTGCCTTTCCAAAATACTTGAAAAACTGTAGTCCAGGATTCGTTTGTTTCATCCACTTTCTTCTGTTTTTGACGAGAAGCAGTTTTGATATACGTAAGCTCCAGTATCTCATTTGCTTCATTACGCAGATTATACTCAAGGCCTTTACAAATTAAAAGCAAAATAGAGCAAGTCACATGAACGAATAGCTGTCTATACTCTGATTGTGCTGTCATTAAACGATGATCATATACAGCCTAGTGATTATCCGTAAGATTGATGACAGACGGAGCATCAGGCAAGCAAATCAACCCCACTACAGTTCACTGTAATGATTAATTTACCATATTAATCCGACGAACCGCTCGACATACAGGGCCATGTTTGGTCGTATTGTCAACCACATTACGTGCCCCATTAGCAGGCAAGGTCAGATTCATTGAAAGTTTATCCTGTACCACCACCATTGTTTGTTTGCATTGCTGACTTCTGTTCATCTGCTTTTTGCAAAAAATCTTTGTGTTTAGCGTGTTTATTCAACTTCATACAGCTTACATGTAGTTACGTTAGATTTTTGCTTCTTTATCCGTAGGATATCTTAAAATACTCTGTGTGGCCAAACCTCTCTTATGCCCGCTGTACATGATCAAGTGTTTCATCCAATTTTCTGAATATGCTCAATAAAGGCCTACATGCGGTTTTATACTAAGTACAGTGAAGCCCCAATTGCCCGGAATCTGAATTTCCAAAAAAATGGATGAAAAATTTGATCGTGTACGTTGCGAATGAAGGTGCCAATCTGCTACATACGAAATGACTAATACCAAGTGTTATTTCAGTGGAACAGGGCCTACATTGTATCAAATCCCATAATATTTACTTTCCTCCGCGATAGCAGAAGCCAAGTGATTTCAACTACATTTATTCGTCGTGCGTAACGAGAACAAGACTGAGACACTAATTATGTAGAATAACATAATTCTATGGAGCTATTTCCCATTTCAATAGGCATGACGCGGCAAGATTAAGAACTTCTTGAAATCAATGTCAGTCGTACCCTGATTTGTTTTCAGTCGGTCCGTCCTTCGAATCGGTGACTTGGTGGCTGGAACCAAGAGAAACGAACGCGAGGCAATGACCGTGTTGATTGGTTCAATGTCAATGCTTGGTTGATGACGCTGTCTGCTTCATCACTCGGAGACACTCGCACTCCCACAGAGTGACATTATGGATGATAAGCAATCCCGATTTCGTTTGTAGACATTGATTCCGAAGATTCCCGAATGTGCACGGATATTAGTGGGAGTGATGTATGCATTCTCGGAACTATTAGATTTATGCTGCGTTTGCTTTTAATTAAAGAGTGATAATTTCTCCCTGGAGGTGATTTACGATCGTCTTCAAAATACTATTTGTTTTCTGTGAATATCCATTTTAAACTGCAATAGCTGGCCATCCACCTACTCATTTGAAATTTGATCGTCGAGAAGTGACAACTATTCCAATTCTGTGCATTTCTTTTCGATTTTGAGGAAGTTAAGCATTCAAACTGGCCACGAATACTTTTAAGCGTAGCAATCTTAAGTCTGAGGACATTTTTAGGAACTTGACCATTCCGGAAAAGTTGCTATGCGGTCTTGTTGCTGGCGGTACAGCACGGTGAGTGTCCCTTCTCCCGTAAGATTTATTACTCTATTGTGCGGTTGTATGGTGGCTAATGTTTATATAGCATTAACGTCCGCCTATTAGTGTTCAACTGTAAATTATGATACGTCAATGTCGTCGTAGGAAATCGTAGGCTTGGCTTTTATAGTCAAATATTACTGGGAAATGACCGTGTTGTGATGTTTTAGTACTTTCTAGTATGTAAATCTAGTAAACTGCAGTCCATTATCTATGAAGAGAAGTACGCATTACCCGATTGAAATGGACAATGGGGCAATAACGTGAACTGCTCTTTAAAGTGCGGCAATGAAAAAAATTATTTGGCTGTAAAATGAAATCACTATTTAATTAACTCTATTCATCTTTATCATTCCATCTTTTATAACGATCATGCAGCAGGATGATGTCGGATCATTTTGGAGCTACCGGCTTAGATTTTAGGTTTTGTTCTATAATGCCACTTTACATCATTAACAAGATGGAAATTTCATTAAGAAATCACCTTTCTCCTTCCTCGATCGTCAGGATTTGCAGTAGGCAGATAGACTCGATCTGATGTGTGTTCAGAAGGGGGGAGGCAATTGGAATTCGAATCTGTCGTTTTCTCTGGGATATTGGCTTGGTTCAGCTCCGGCTCTTTCGCACGTCGTCTTGCAGACTTCAAAAGGATGGTTGGCATACTCTAACAAAGTGTACTTCCTATCAGTAACATCAATATAACGTGGGGGATAAATCATTTCCAATAGCCTATACTGTATGGGATAATGCAATACCAATAACGTCTACTGTGTATGGGATAACGCATTACCAACAACGTCTATTGTATGGGATGATGCAATACCAATAACGTCTATTGTGCATGGGATAACGCATTAATACCAACAACGTCTATTGTATGGGATAATGCATTACCAATAACGTCTATTGTATGGAATAATGTATTACCAATAACGTCTATTGTATAGGCTAATGCATTACCAACAACTTCGATTGTATGGGAAAATGCATTATCAATAACGACAACGTCTATTGTATGGGATAATGCATTACCAATAACGTCTATTGTATGGTATAATGCATGCATTGCCATTTTTTTGCATGCACGCATTGCAAATAACTACTACAGTATTGGACACTGCAAGAAACTTTCCAGTGCCCCAATATGCCGTGTGTATGCATACCCTTCCAAAAACATGCGGTATGCTCATCCAGAATTTGTAACATGGCTATGATTCAAGGATTCTTTAGCTTCGTATCAGAGCCTTTTCTTAAGGGAAACTCAAATATGCTTTTCTCACTTGTTTCTGCGTAATTAAAAGCGATGTAGTGCTCGGTTTCCTAATAAACACGCCGCACGGGATATTACAGCTGTTTGATTAGCCATTGATGTGTACACAGGTTTAGGAGAATCGTCTATTTACTTGTCCCAGAGTACCATCTTGATAAATGTTGCAATTCGCAATGAAAAGGGCGAATATCTCTTTGCCAAATGAATATTCATGCATGAAATACTTTTGATCGTGCACTGGAAATGAGTCTTTCGTTATTCACTTAGAATATAACGTGTTTGTGTGTAGCCATACTGTGTGCATTGAATGCATTCCAGGTCTTCTGTAGAATTTCCTGAAACAGAGAAGAAATTTCGTATGACCCTGGCCTTATTCCACAGTTCCATTTGATTGGACAATGAACACTGTAAATGTCAACACATAACGCCCTAAGATGGCGGCCGTCAAACATTCAAATTGGCTTCGACATCTCTCATTCGTCGCCTTCTACATTAAATGACATCGTAAACAGGTGATACCTTATAACGGCGTAGGCTGGACGCCCAAATTACCGTGTGTCATGTTTGCTCTGCATTATTCATTTCACTGACAGATGACAACTGCTTTGAGTGGGAAATAGAGATCAACTTTCCTCTCCTTTGTCGTCCATTTACACGCCTACGAAAGGAGCAGGACAAGCAAGATGAAAGCTTCTTTACAGAATACAGGTATAACGAAAAGCGTATTCCCAGCCGGCTTTGGACCTCCGCACTTGCTATCGAAAACATGACTTCTTGAATGCAGTGCACCGATGCTCTGACCTTGGAGGAATTATACTGTCAGTATAATTCCTCCAAGCTCTGACCAAACATACCGACATTGGCCGACAATTTTGGTGGGCTTCCTCTACAGGCCTACAAAAGCTGGATCCTTGACAGGCCTTCGATCTTGTGGTCCCTTGGAGAATAAACGATGGACCAATGGCAATGCGGCATTGCATGGGCTAACATTGCATGGGCTGACATGAACACTCTGCGATGGACCGAACGGCGAAATGGCGGGGCGGTCGTTTCTGCCGTCACCAGTTTGGTCGGTTTGCCTCGAAAGAGTTCGCCAGATCCGCTACGTGTGCTGATTATTCGGATGGGGTAAATTGCCCCCGTCGCGAGGTGCCGGAGCGAACTGAGTGAGGGCGAAAGTACTCTTAGGTGGAAACGGCCGGAATCGAATGAACATGGCCAGGCCCCTGCTGATATGGCAGCATCACTGATTTTGCATGATCGAGCAAATTGCGAAGTGCGACTGACCAAACTCATGTAGAGAGCCGTGACAAAAATTTGATATTTGACGGCTAAGCATTATCGCTACCCGCTGTTGTTGCGCGTGGGGAATTTTCCACCGATTTGCCATCAGACATACAGACAGGTCATTGGGCGAGCCTTTCACTTTGGCGATGGATGATGATAAAGAATTCTGACATACCATCATGTGGCACGCGAGAAGAATGGTTCAGATTTTATGATATGATGTACATGTAGTAAACTAAGTTTTGGTATCAAAGGTTTTGTGGCGTCGTTGCGATTGCAAGGATTGACCGCAGAAAAAAAATGACGTCAATATGTCATCTAAGAGTTGCAAAGGAAGCCAAACATCACCCATCACAGTTTTATCAAACTATTGCCGACATTTTTGATGCATAAGACTGTTTTAGGCATTGTGTATGATGTCTGCACTGGTGGAGCAAGAAAAAACTTTCTGTCAAATGCCGCATTGCTTTGCAGGATTGCAAAAAAAGTTAAGACATTTGGGAACCTGCCGAATGGTATGCCAGTGTTTCACAGGAGTATTTTATTAATCCAAGGATAAGTGTCACATGTCATTCCGGGCTCTGAAATCCAACGAGGTCTGCATTTGGCACGTTAGCATGAGAGAAAAACTAAATCGAGGGTGGTTTTTTAGGTGTCGCACTACATCTCGGCTGTCATCTAAGTCGTGACTCTCAGCCGCAGGCGTCCGCTAATGGATATGAACATGCTTTGAGTAAGAGATCGCAAGCAAATACATGAGAGACAACATCTTGAATTGCACATGGTAATAGGAATAGTTTATGAAAGGAGCAATATTCGACGTTCATATCCTGGATATGTCATGAGGCGTATACGAATAATAGAAGAAAACTTCGTGTATTGGTTGAAGGCACTATCCAGCTCTTAGAAAATGATGTCTCAGTGTGCGATATTTACTTTCTATGTTATGCCTATAATTCTAACTATAAATCCTTTATCACAAAGAGGAAGAGTCTCATATGTCATAGTGGTATTCTTTGATTTGCAACATGGGTTGGGGGCAAGCGGTGAAAAATAACGTTTGTAACCATAGACGCATTCGTTGAATGTGCAAGGCGACAAAGCGGCGAAGGCGCGGCTGTCACTGTAGCCGAATGACAGCTATCGCGAGCGGCGGCAACCAAGGCGCGGAGGCAATCACGGTACTGTATAGCTTCCCCCATGACCAATGATTGATGTATTTTCTGATTTTAGTGCATCTAGCAATGACTGGAAATCGGTGGTCCCACGGCCCAGCGTGCATTTTGGTGGCAAGCGGCTCTCCTGTGCCAGGTAACGCTCAATGTTGTTGAGAAGGCGTCGAGATCGTCGCCAGACTCAAAGGCAGTAGTTATGCTTGGTTAAACCTACCCCATTGATGTACCTACCGCGCCTTTTCAGTTCCCTCATCGTGTTTATGCGTTGATTTGACTGTTTGCGTTTAGATTTTTCAGGTGACTAAAGAAAGATTTCGAAGGTTTTTCGTATGATTGCGATTTACGTTACATTAATTGTTGCAGAGAGTTATTCTACACGCATCCCATGAGGATACGTGATCTGTATAGACGATTAGCTTCTGATCCGACGAATTTATTACAGGTTCAAAAAGGTCCTGTTCAGTATTAGACTTCAGAGTAATTTTAGTAATTCGACAATGGTTGGCTCTTCACCAACTTCAGAAGTCATCATCAGCTTCAGTTATTCTGCTCCGGAGCAACATACCTGTCGTCATTGTCATTCTGCGGTGGCCGGCAAATGAAAACGAATTTTTGTCGATGAAATCGCCATGATAAGATGAAGGGCAGGCATGAAAGCAAGATCTACCCGCTGGGAAAGCCTCTTTACACTTTGTAGGCTATTGAGGAAAGGAAGCAACTACCCATTTCAACTTTCGAAATAATTTCATCGTTACGTACGCCTGTTTAAATATTACCAAAACGTTCATACCATCCAACGTGTATCATATTTAGCAATGGTAATGATTGAAAGGTAGTCGTTCTTGTTGATCGGACAACCCATCGAATTTTCAGTCGTTACTGTTAATTGGACAACCCACACCCAATTTATTTTTCAAATCCATGTTACATCAGTGCTATACGTAACCCATCGCAAACCGGTGTTAAAAATCATAGTTTTTTTCTTCCCAAGATCTGTTGAATCGATATTTCCTCGTGTTTTGGTACCCTCCATGTTCACCCCAATTGTTGCCAATAGAACTACGTGTAGTTTTTGATGCCCTGTGGTATTAGCATCCTTCCATTGGGTAGAGGGTAGTCGGTATCTGTTAGCCAATGTGTTACAAATAATATCCATCGATATTATAATCTCAAAACGATGTATTCGCGACAGATCTGACCGAAGTACCAAATAATGTTGCTTTTCACTATAATTATCAACTGTCTTTGCAAAGACACTTGTTACGGTATAGATTGATCTTGAAGTCTTGCTTCGTTAAAGTAAAAACATGAAAAAGTACCAGAAACCGTGGTGGTTAGTGTAAGATTCTTCAATGTTCCTACCATTGGCCGATGTTACTAAACACTAAATCTCGCTTGTTTTTGTCATTGTAGGTTTGTCCAGGGGTCGCAGTACAGTATGTCAGACCTCCGGAAGACCCCGCCCTCCTCGAGGGGCTGCCTCTTCACAAACTTCGAAGATGTTCAGGTAGGCTTTCCGGTGAAATACCCCCTAATGTATAATGGAAAAGTGTCCAGAAAATAGTACTTTTAGACGCTGTAACCAGGGATTTTCCTCCAAGACACGCAGATCCGTAAACGCGAACGCGGCGAAAGCTTTGTTCGTTCCTCGCTGTGTTGCCTCTGAACAAAAGCTTTTTCCGCGTTCATGATCGTGGCGATGCTATGAACAACAAAAGGGCTTTAAGGGATAACGAACGGAGAAAAACCTTTGTTCATAAGCAGCTCGGCAAGGAAAGAACAATGCTTTTGTTGCTTTCGCGTTGGTGGTTGCATGTGCTCTGTATAAACCTTCTTGGCGTCTTCATAGTGCTCTAGAAAGTGTCGAATACAGTTCAAGTCAAGTCAGGGACCTACATGTACCAGTCCTGCAGTGGCGATTTAGATAAGGTTCCTTGTTTCTGTGGTCACTGACGAACCACCTTCATCCGCCATCGAAGTACAGCCGTGATTATGAATGATGTCAGATGTCATATATCACAAGTGCTCTTCTTACAGACACGAAGAATGGGTGCAGATATCAATATGTATAAATATACGTTTAATTAGAGCTGACAACAGTTGAGCAATTGAACTCTAGTTTACAAAGTCACCATCGACCAACACGGCCGTACACCAGTGTGATTGGCAATTACCACTATCCGCTACTCATAACCACTTACGCGATCAATAATATGCGTTTTAAGATAATCACTGGATAATGTCGTCAGGGGACCCATGGGAGGCGTCAATGGTACCACATTTATTTATAATGGAAGCAGAGACGCTCAATGAAATCTAGTTCCACTCAAAATGCTTCAAGGCGAAATGCAGCGCTTTCCTTTTGGTTAATTTACTATGCACGACCCCACTTAACCACCTTTAACTGCAGGCATGGGCGTTTCGGGCACATTAGTGGTCTGATGAAATCACGTGATTTGGTTAAGATTTATTGATAAGGATGCCGGCGCCGTCTCATTTGCGATTGACGATGATGTGCGTGTATTCAGTCTTTTGAGCATGGTCGTCTTGTAATTTTTCACATTTCCTCTAGATTTTGAAAGAGTAATCCATCATGCATGTTTACATTATATCTTGTTTCTGATAAGCGAAGAGATCAGGAAAAACACGCGAGTTTTGCGGTAGTAAAACATCGTGTTGGCTTCTCTGACATGGACCAAGGTCTTAAAGAAAATGTCGCCGTACTGGTGCGACGAACCTAAAGCAAGTAGAGTTTGACATAGCAACATTTGGTTTGATGTATCGGCAAAAAGATGGGTGGTTGTTTGATACGTTTTCCAATAGCCGTACAAAATCCCAATCTGATCTTTCTCGACAGCAATGATAATGTTTTCTACTCTGGTAGTCTTCGTGTAACATGTTGATTGAAATCATCTGTGACATCTTGGTACGGTAACTGTATTTCATGCGGACACAAATTTGTTGAGACCAGACCGTTTTCTTTATGGACATCAATTGTATTGGTATTAACGGCGACAATGCCGACACAAAATGGCAACTGCTCCTTGGAGCAAGCAGTAACGTAGGTCTATTTCTGGCGTTAGTGACAAGATCACAGCCAAAAGAATGGCACTTGTTGGCAAAGACTGTAGATGAAAAACCTTGCCGTTAGCGCGTTAACAGGCCTCGTCTTTCCAAGGCCATTGTTGTTGGCAACCTTGCCTTCTTTAGGAGACATACGGCCAGTTCATACTTCCTCGCCGACCAGTTTGTGGAATGGAAAATGCTTTGTTTGGAACCAGCGTGGTGTGAAATAACAAGTATTTTCGTTCCGCATGGTCGGCGAGGAAGTATGAATTGGGCCTTCGTGAAAGTATACTTTGTCCACTCCTGCACTGCCGCGTTAAAGGAATTAAAAAATAAAAGTGGAAAATAAGAAGTGGGAAATTTTGGAATTTTGCACGAATTTTTCAATTTCTCAAATTGGGAGAAAAATTTTTCCCATTTTGAGAAATTTTCTTGAAATGATATGACATTTTGTCTGATTTTTCGGGCGATATTTCTCAAAATGGGGAACAAAATTCTCCCAATTTGAGAAATTGAAAAATTCGCGCAAAATTCCAAAATTTCCCACTTCTTATTTTCCTCTTTCATTTCTTACTCCCTGCAAATTGCACAGAATAAGAAGTACATGTACTACTGCTACTCATTATGCTTGCTTAGAGTGCGCACTAGTCAGTCGAAGGCTAAGTCAACGGAACTGAAGCCGAGAGTAAACGCAGTAAAGAAGACAAAGGCAATAAGGTAGCACTAGACTGACGATTATTGACCAACCTCGAAGGTGGACACGGATAACTACAATAAGACGACCAAGAGACAATCATATGAAGCAATCACGCCGACGCAAGGTTTTATTGGGACATGTTACGGAGTTTATTACCAAGGTTTAGATCAGGGTGATCGAATAGGAACTAATGATGGACGTAAAGGCTACATTACATGGCCGTCATATACTAGTGTACATAAGTACATGTAGAGTATTGAAATGCCCAATGTATCTTATACAGATTGTTCCAAAAAAAGTAAACTTCGTTATGGCCTTTCTTTTTGGATAACCTCCCAGTCACGTAGAATGTCCATGTGGGTGATGTAGGCCTAGATGAAATGAGACACATCACAGTAAAATAGTTCTTCACACGTAGTTTGCAACATGCAAGATCATTTTCTGGCAACTTACGGTTTTTCAAAAAAGAAATCACTTACTAGTATCTTCGTTCTTGGTAGGGTCTTTTTATTGTGTTGTGCGCCTATATGTGAATGTATGCCTACTCATACGTTGATGAAGATTTTGAAATCTTGACAATAATGTTCACTGTTAACATTCTTGATCGGACTCCTAAAGACTTAATAGTGGTGATCTTTCTTAAAGATGCTCTAGTTCGAATTGTAAACATTACGGTTGGTTTGTTTATTTACATGGTTGATTATAATAGTTATTTTTCCTCGGACAGGTGGCAGCACCGTGTATACCAAAACATTAATGTTATCTATTTTTATATCTATCTTGATAAATATTCTTGTAACTGAAATATATTTATGATTTTACGCTCAAAAACAAACAAAAAGTTGTGAAAGGGGAGATTTAATTCGATTTTATCTGATTTGTTAGTACCAGAAGTTGACAATAGGTGGCACACCGTAATGTTTACAATTCGAACTAGAGCACCTTTAAATATGCACCTGTGATAGTAACGTATACCCTGATTTCAGCTCACCGACGAGGAGCGTATCTACCTCAACGCAGCGGCCATGGGAGATCAGGGGGTCGTCCGCACCTCCCTGGACGAAAGCGAAAGCCTCCTGAACGTCAACTGTGTGGATTACATGGGCAGGAACGCCCTCCACCTAGCGGTGGATGCAGACGACTTGGAATGTGTGGAACTTCTTTTGGATAAGTTAAATTTCGATTGCATTGAGGAGGCATTGTTGCATACTATAAGTAAAGGGAGTACTAAGTTAGTGAAAGTTTTTATAGAACACCCATCTTACATGGCCGGGGAGGAGAAATACAAAAGGATAGGTGCTAAGGATGCTTTCTTTCGAACGGAAGAAAAGAGTCAATTTTCACCGGATATCACCCCATTAATTTTAGCAGCGCAATACAATAATCATGAAATCATCCAAATGTTTCTATCTCGGAATCATACTATTGATAAACCCCATGCAATATCGTGTGCTTGTTCGGATTGTGTGACGAAACAAAACTACGACTCTTTGAAGAGGTCAAGGTCAAGGTTGAACGCCTACAGGGCGTTGGCTAGTCCTGCATATATGGCTTTATCCAGTCCCGATCCTATAATGACAACTTTTGAACTCAGGCAAGAGATGATGAAGTTATCTGAGGTTGAGAAGGAGTTTAAGGTATAGGTAGATTTTGTCCTTTCCTTAAAAAGGAGTTTTTTTCTTGTTCTTGTTCTTTTTCAATGTTTTTTCCTTCACAGATGAGGGAAGTAAAGAAAAAATATTTGGCTCTAAGCGCAGAGTCAACATCTGAATCATTTTGATGACCGCTACCTACTTTGGTTGTTCTACTTTGCCTTTCTCACAATTTCTTATCTTTCAACGTCGTTATTTGCCAACTGATGGCTTTTTAGAAAGAATACGTGACGTTGGTGGAACAGTGCATGAACTTTGCCTGTGACTCGATGGACCTGTGCCGGGGTACCCAGGAAGTGGAGGCAGTGCTCAGCGAAAGTCACGTGAACCAATCAACGGGGAGACGAGACCCTCTGGCGAGATTAAAGATGGCGATACGATATGAGGAGAAAAAGGTGTGGAATTGACCATTATGTCTTGAATACCTTTGATTGCACACTTTGTATTGTAAACACTTGCAGATTGCCTTTCACAGTTTCCAACGAAACAAGCAAAAAAAGATAGATAATCGGCCGCCTTGCTTGTAATTGAAGAAATTTATGGTTAGTTTACGATAATTTCCCCGCTCCATCGATCGAAGCGCACGGCGTCTCACACAATCGATTCTTTTGTAGGTAAATTTATTTGATTTCTTGTCAGCAGTCGATTAACATTCGTATAAATAACCTGAAATCAAGGCCATTGATAAATGAGTGGATCTCACATTTCGTGGTAAAGACAAACAACAGATGTAATTGCCGTTTTTGCCTGTTGCATCCCATTAGTCGTTTGCTCATACTAACTGCAGTTTGTTCCCACAGAGGGAATGATTGGCTTCTTTTGTGCGTACAATAATGTTTGTACCAGGCCATCTCGCAAGGTTTAACGGAGGTCTCTCGGATGGCCGTGCAGCTCAGGCCGTAGAGCTATGATATACTGAAATCGTTCTCGGGTTAAAAAGAGAACTCAAGTGCACTGGCGAGCAAAAAATGATAACAATTTACACTGATCGATGATTAGAACAATGACGCCTACGGTCGGGGGCTATCATCTCAATCATCCCAAAGGTCTCGCCCCGGCTAGTAGATCAATTGGTGACCAGTCAACAACAGCTTTCCTCGCCCACAAAAGGTCTGCCCCGTTTCCTCTTTTCTAAGACGTCGTTTACCCAAATCATCTCTCATAGAGACAGCAACAAGAGGCGCAAAGTGCTTTCCTACTCTCTCGAGTTCTTACCTCTTGGCTGCGGCCTTGATTAGCAAGAGATGGTGTAGAGCTTTCGCAAAGCCCCCGTAACGCCAACTCCGGCGAACGCCAATACCATTGTTCGAGACCACGAAGAGAGCACCGAGCAAAAGGATAGACGTTCGCGTTGGGGTTTCGGGGGCTTTGCGAAAACATTACATTGCATAGTGACACTTTTTAACTCCTGAAATTTCCCATAAGAAAACCTACATGTACTCGAAAATCTGCCCAAGAGAAGAAGACGACATATTAACTGTACTTCATGTCAAATGCAGCAACGTAAAAATCCCGAATGGTCTTTTTTTCAGTTTGTTGCTCACCCTAACTGCCAGCAGCATCTGACCAATATCTGGTATGGTCCAGAGATGGGCTTCCTTCAATCGTCTCACCTTCTCAAGCGAATAGGCTTCATCATTGCGTTTGTTCCAGTTGTACCATTCCTGTGCCTGGCTTATCTATTTGCTCCGGATTCTAAGGTAAATTGAAATACTGCGTTGGATCCTGTTTTGCATCGAAAGGCGGTCAACATGAAGAACAGTACCAGTCCTGTCTCAAGTTAACGGTTCGAAGGTCCGTACGACCAGTCGTCGATTCGCTGAGACGAACGTTAACAAGGTTACTCATATTGAATAGGGCCTGGCCTATTTTTTTCATGAAGACTAAAGTACAGGACTGCTATAGCAGTCAGAAAAAAATGTGCGGCCAGGATTTAACATGCCTAGAGGAATTTGTCTTACATATACCGACAACACCATATTCCCTTCTTTCAGTTAGGGTCCTGGATGCGCTGTCCCGTCACCAAATTCATCACCCACACGATATCTCATTTGTGCTTCCTCATCCTACTCGCTGCTGCCACGTTTCGACTAGAAGAGAAATATCTTACCGTGATGTCCACTAATGACTTCCAAAGTGAACGCTTTGCCCACCTCTCGGTGAAGGATAAGACAGACAGCCTCTTGAAAGAAACACTTCGCCCAGCCAATACACTCATTACTCATGTACAAATATGCATCATGTTCTGGATATTAGGTAGGCCCAGTACAATACCAGTGAGACTTGTACAAAGGCCTTCATGATAATTCCATTGCCCTTTCGGTGGGCCTATACTACAGGGACCTTATTCACGAAGCTCTCGTAACTTACGGGAGTTCGTAAACTATTGTCCATTTGCGGACAACCTATTGTTCATTATCCGCCTGACAAAGGATTATCGTGTCCTTAAAGTTACGGGAGCTTTGTGAATAAGGTCCCTGGAGTGCTTGACATATTGGTGAGATTTTGGAGCCTTCAGTGCGACAGAATAGGAATGTTCAATATGGAGGTTTCTTATCTTGGCGTTATATCTTTAATACTTCGATGCCGAGTTCATTTGAGCCTTGACTGTATTAAAGCGTTTGATATGGTTCAGCATTACAAATCCAGTCTATGTGTGTTCTGTGTGCAAAACATCGCGTCACTGCCAGGAAACTTTGACTCCTGCTATCAACTGCCCCATGGCAAGGAGACTACAAGTTACAGTATTTTGATATTTTTCAGGTTTATTATGGTCCGAATGCAAGCAAATTTATACGTCAGGTCTCCGTGACTATGTATACGACTACTATAACTTCATGGACTTCACCATCCTCTCACTCTACCTTGCCTCATATGCCCTGCGTTTCATCGTTGATCATTGGGTGAAGGAGTCAGATAAACACTTCAACGGGACGAGTATAGCTAGGGAGGCACTGCTGAACAGGAACTTTACGGCTTTCAACAATTTGGTCAAACATATACGATCGACAGAGCATAAAGACAAAACTTACTTTATGAACGCATGTAAGTGTTCGGTGGTCATAATGGTGCGTGCACCGTCGTCACGATACTTGAAGTCAACTTCGAGTTGACCAATTCCTGAACTTATCACTTTCTTTTGCCTTGTGGTTCCTGCTGAATGTTGGTGTTGTCTTCCAACTAAAGTTATTGGAGCAGCTATATGATCTGCTGCATGTCACTGAAAACATCGAGGCAATCTTACTACCCAAACGAGCACTGCTGTTGCTGATTCCATGTTCGCCAACCACAACATTGCTGGGCCGACAGACAGTTCCAAACCACTCCAAGAAGATCGTGAATTCATGCAGAAGACTTCAAGTTTTGCAGTCAATATTGTTTGCAATCATTTCAGCTCGCTTTGATTGGGAACCCAATGACCCAGAGATCGTTAGTGATATTCTCTTTGCCGTTGCAAACGTGTTGAGCTTTGCACGAACAACCTACCTCATGCCAGCATTCGAGGTCCTCGGGCCTTTACAGATCTCCTTCGCCAGAATGATCGGCGATATCACTCGCTTCATGGTCCTATTCATTTTGGTAAGTCTGCTCAGTTGCTTGGTCTTTGTACGGCCGACAGAACGTACACGAATGACGTTGCTCCCTGCCAAAAAGGGATTTTTTTAATAGCTAGTACGGTACCAACATGAAACCCTTCTGGTGAGGTTCTCTGTGCTAGAACCTGGCGTTAGCTTTACATGATATCCCTTCACAATCGGCCGAGTTAATAGACGTTTGCTAAGCTAACATTGGTTCCACCAAAAATAGATAGACATGCGAAAAGGGTACAACTAAATTTTCACCAAAAAGCCCGGTTTGGATGGATAGTTAGCGCTATACAGAGCTTAGAAAACGGGGCTTTTTGGTGAAAAATTTAGTTTTACACTTTTCGCACGCCTATCTATTTTTGGTGGAACCAATGGTTAGCTTAGCAAACGTCTATTAAATCGGCCCTAAGTAAACTTGTGTAAAAGCAATAGCCTACCGAACCGACGTGATCACATTCATTGCTTCTTTCTTGACGTTCCTTTCTTTCTCTCCTTGATTGACCATCCCTTCCTTTACCATCTGACATCTCCTTTTCTTGTCCCTTCAGGTACTATTTGCATTCATGGTCGGTCTTCATAATCTTTACTGGTACTATGGGACGCAGGAACTGCCCTTATCCACGGGCAACGAGACTCACAGGGTCATCCCGGCCTCGGAGGCATTCGAAGGGTAGGTCATTTTGGACATTCTGTGTTGCTTTCAAGAAAAATATTCACTGACAGCTACATTCATCAAATTTTAGTGATAAGGCCCATCAGTACTACGTCTTGTAATACAAAGCTTCACATTCACTTCTCTTCTGAGTATTAAAAATGGCTTCAAGAGTCTGGTAGACAAGAAGATAAAACCCATCCACCGTCTGTACGCCGTGTGCCATCTCACCCAATACCATTGTTCTGTAGCTAGGAACTGCATGCAGGTATCTAATGCATGTACAACTGTATAAAATTCTTCACTGCTTATGTCTTCCATTATAGCTGTTGCATTTTCCGGATTTGACACTTAGTAGTAAAGTCTCGCTTACGACCTGATGCCTGCCTGTCATCATATACCCATGCACCCTGAGGGATCAGGGGTTCGTAGGGCTCACTCATACTCGAGCTCCTGCTCGCCCGACGTATTGGGGGAGTGAACGCTAAGAACCCCTGAAAACCTCAGAATGGTTTCCTTTTCCCAGTTTCCTGCCTCTGCTTCACGTGTTCTTGTACTTCCTGGATTCCATACATGTATCGTTTGAAAGGTTGGACGTTTCCATAAACATACCGTTTGCTAATACGATGGATTTTCCTTCAAATGCAGTTATTTTGAATCCTCTCATTCTAGACACTCGCTGAAATAGTGGGAAAAGAGTTGAAATCATTTACGAACATCACTTGACACCTGCATACGTCTTCGTTCAATAGCGTCCATCCCATATAAGCTGTCCTCTCTTGTGTCTTCGTTAAAAAAACTAACTAAACAAAAGATTTGAATCAAAGGTTTATTCCTACTAACTCTAGATGCACCAGGGGCCATATTTATGAAGCCTTCGCAACTTTGCGTTCATGCAAATCTATTGTTTGCCTGCAAATGCCCTATTGTTCACTCACTGCCTTACAGTAGATTTGCGTGAACGCAAAGTTGCGAAGGCTTCATAAATATGGCCCCATCTCTACACCTTGAGCACGACATACAATACACCGTAGTTTCACATAAGAAATCAGTTCATACGTAACCACGAAGACCAACTAGCACCGATTGGCTGTCACGGCTTACGGTTTCATTGTGTAGATGGAGTGACTGAGATCACTAACCAATGGGAACGCACAGGAAATTGACAGCCGTCGGGCTGGACGTCACGCCTGCTGAACAATAGGCATGTCGTAAAACCTGCATGCCATTGGTCAACTTTGCTCACGCCTTTTCTACACAAGTGGCCGCCGAGCTTTGAATATTGTTGAGTAACTTCTTAGATGTGGAAGTACGATAGGCCTACAATTTTTTTGTCTGATTATCAATGTACTGGTGTTTTTTACCGACATAATGATTGAAATAAACTAATTTAGAGCTAGACGTGGTCACTAGAAAACATGTAAGTACATGCAGTGCCTACTGAAGTCGTGATCTTATACAGAAGCTTGTTGATGCTACTTTGCTGCACACAGGCCAATACTGTGATTTATCAATACGGGCTATATATTTACGGGCTGATTCTATGAACTCAACAAGAAATGACTTCATTTCAACCCGTAGCATCTTGGTAGATTCAAATTTTGACAACATGTTTCCTTCCATCTGTCTGTATAACATCCATGACCTCTGAGCTTTCTTCG
>NMRB01004567.1:15563-34850 GCA_002633025.1 Notospermus geniculatus
ATCTATTCTAATCTTATCTTTTCAATTCCAGACTCCGCAACCACCCCATCTACAACTCTGCAATCAAACCTGCAACATCATGGGTTGAATGTTAAAAGAGGACGTGAAACAAACTTTAAAATTTGTAAATAATTTGTTCCCTATCACACTCGTAGAGTTCAGAACATGACAAAATGGATCAAAAGAAATATTTCTGTCCAAGACTTTTGGATTATGTCCTCATTGTTGGGTCTCGTCATCCCAACCGCAATAATTCCGTTGCGCAGACGCCAGAATTACTGCGTCGTTATCCCATAGAGGACCACAAGGATTTTCCACTTCCTGCAGACGTGGTGTTCTTCTGTCAACCTGAAGGATGTATCAGCGTGGGTCCGAAACGTATGAGCTTACGAGAATCGACGTCATTCGTATTCTCTTTGACAGAAAAAGACAGCGCAAGGGTGAGGTACGGAATATGTGTGAATTTCTACCGACCATTCGAGAGGAAGGCTCATTCACGCAGCAGTGAAGGCGAGTCGTTTGACAATCAGAAGTCGCGGTCACCTCGGACTAGACAACACAAGGCCACTGGCCGTGTACGCAATAACTCTCTGACATCCTTATGTATCATCAGTCATCATCCTTTCTTCTCCATTTTTCGTGAGTGTTTGTTTACGCTGCGGAAACTGATTGATGCATGCAATGAGCGATCATGCTGTAAGAGGATTGGAGGATCAAGAGCTTTATCCAGGTGTGTATTTGCAATTTTTTACATCCCTTGATCATGTTTAAATTCCTATTATTATTAGGATTTGCTTCACAATCACAGAAAGACTCGAGGCCTGTCTGTCCCTGGCCTTTTGGTCACTCATTTTCCTAGTATTGGTATAAGCCACATGTTATTACGTGAATTACTGTATTTTATGGATTGCCTTATTGATTTTCTTTTGCTTTCTAGTCACAAATGTCAGTGTCATGTTTTATTGCATGCCTTGATGGCCATAAAATATTGTGGCCCCATTTTGAATTTTCCCATGTCAGTCACCATTTGAGTGTACGGTAATTGTAATGTTTTCCTCTTCATTTTCCAGACACTTTATGATTTTTTCCAGGAGTCATTCTTGTTATGTTATAAATCTTCTGTTGCTTAATGGGCCGTATTCTAGAAGCTTCCTTAACGCTAAGGTTTACCTTTAAATAGCTATTGTTTGCAGGGCAGAATACAAAAGCTTAAAGTAGACCTTAGCGTTAAGGAGGCTTCTAGAATACGGGCCAATGTCTCTTGTTGTGCATATATACATAATCCCCCACTGAAAATTTCAAATGTTCGCAATTTGTTCACATTGCATTGAATGGATTATCAGTCTTGGTTATGTCAGTCCATGCAATCTCCATATGATATCCCGTCTGTATACCCCTGTCAAATACGTAATTGCCAAATTGCTGAATTTCCAATTGCTGTTGACATGATGGAGATATGCTATGTGGAATAAATAAAGGATTTAAAAACTTACTGTGTTTACTTTGAACTTGTCCGCCTTGATTAGATATATGCGGTCTGAGAGATAAATGTCCTTGTCACAGCTCTCCTCCAATCATAGGGAGCTTCCCCACGTATATTGTGGGATTTTTGTCCTGTTTTCCGTTTATCACACTATATAAAAGTGCACTGCTTGCGAATTTCGAGTAGGCAGTACTAGGTCAATGACAGTGGATGGTAATACAATACATGTACCTCCCCGAAAGGCCTTGCTTACATGTACCGGTAGATGAGACACCTAAGTTCGATCTTTGAATTGACCATTTCCATTGAGTCCGACTTTCGGAATTACAAAGTAAGACTCAAGCCAGTCCTGATACAGATTGACCAGGACACCTCACGTGAGAGCAGAATTTTCTGGTCCAAAAGGTGTCTGTAATAGCGTGGTTTTACTTCATTGCTTTGCACACTATGCCAGTATGATACTTGTGATAATGTTCTGTTGTGTTATGAAGTCGTACTTGGTGATATTCTCATTGTATTTTTCTCTCATATCAACTGCGATCAATGTATTTGCTGCGTTTATCTTGTTTTTGCCGTGTAATGAAATGAAAGTGCCCATGCCATTAAATGACAATGAATAATTATGATGATGATGACATGATGTGTACTAATGATGAATTGTTGAAATCAGTTCGGGAAAGTTCAAAAATTGGAAACGTTTCCGACTTTGGCAACGTTTCTTTTTTTGGAAGCGATTTTCGATTCCAATATCGGGAACGTTTCTGAATTTGGAAGCCCAGAGATTATGGCACAATCAAGCCTTTTGATGATGATAATTGATGATTATCGATGATTGCAGCCAACTTACGCCAGCAATTCAGATTTTACGCCGTCAAATACAAGGTCACAGGTGCTGCCATCTGTTAATGGAAAAAAACACTTCCTGATTTTTTATACTCATATCCCGATTAGGCCTAACATGCAAATAGGCCTACACCGATTCCGATATCGGAATCGAAAACCGCTTCCGAAAAAAGAAACGTTGCCAATATTGGAATCGCTGGGCTTCCAAAATCAGAAACGTTTCCAAATTCGGAACTTTCCCGAACTGAAATTGACATGGTGGCTGCAGTTTGGTGGTGCGACGCGTGTGTGCATGGAACAATTTGCAAACTCACTTAATTCAATTTTATCATTTTGAGATTTTCAGTTTGTTTGAGGTCAAATCCATGTCCTGTAGATTTCAACTTGACAACCGTAAACAGTGTACTGACTGAGAAGTCACACCTTTGGGTTGCTGGTCCTTTACTGTGGGCTTATGCACCAACTCCAAGAGTTTCTCGACCCTACTGTTACAGTCCCAAGATATTTTCCTACTCAGCAACGTTGGCAGTCCATTTCATTCCTGTGAATCATTTTCCAGGGACACGGTCTGGGGCGCCATGACGGGTTTGGGAACATCAGAAAGTACAGCCAGTTTAGTGATGCATGAAGTTCGTGAGATTGAAACGTGGATTCTGAGACTGCTGAGTGCTCCTGTTCCAGTCCCAGGCAAGACACGCGTGGAGGTAGGCCACTTCATATGTACTACATGTACCTTGTTGCCATTGTCAGAGTGGGGCAGTGGAAAACTTCAGTGTCCGTCCCCTCTGAGGTTCCATGTTCGACCCCTGGTCCGACCCGCTGTTCATGCGATGGAGAGGGAAACTCTCTTTGACAGTGCAGGTTTTCTCTTGACACTCCGGTTTCCTCCTGCTGTGAAATTTGTCCAGTGTGTAAAGAGCTAAAGACACTGTAATGCCGTAGTTGGTGCTCAGATCTCAATCAATTCTTGTCACAAAATTTACATGTTATCTTATTCTTTCAGGTGAATGTACTGCCTTCTGAGATACTACCACCCCTAGTGTTTGCCCTACCTGACCACACCCGCCTTTCCCTGGTCGACTTTCCTCTTCATCTTCCGTTGGAACTTCTCGGCGTGGAAACGTGTCTTAAGGTGTTGACGAGCATCATCTTAGAACACAAGGTAAAAACATTCTTGATTCCTATGTCAAGTGAACAGCAGCATTGCCATCAAATTCTTTTTCTTCACATTCAGGGCCTGAAAATAAGGATTCGGGTCCAGCAGCCAAAAGCATATTTTACAGACATTGGTCTTGTGTCGTATAAAGGCATTCCAGAATGCACTGAAGCTGTTCTATTGCAACAAGTGGAACGGATGCTTGTTACAAAAGGGCAACTTGCCACAGTTCCAGTTTCAGTGTGACAGTGGACATGGTGAGACTGAACCATCTGACCATCTATAGTTAAATCGTGGCCTACTTCAAATCAGGCAATGGTTAGAAGGAAGTGTTAGGCCCTACATGTACATGTACATGTACATTTAGAATAAGCTTTTGTAACTTTATGTACTCATGCATGTTTTGTTGACTGAGAGATACTCTGGGTGAGACAAGTGTCCTTGATGAAAATATAGATGTAGGCCTAATAAAATGCCTAAGGACTACAGCTGCTTCTGTCGCATACTTGATTTAAAGCAGTGCTCTTACATGTACCCTGCTTACACGAACAACACCAGGCCTATTCAGTTTTATCTCCTACGTCCCCTGGACAGATAATCATATAAACTCCCTACTCTCATTTCTTTACTACCCCGGTAGGCTTTTATGTTTATGATGACCCTGGTTTGATAGACCTCTCAGTACCCATTAGATTTGAGATTTTGGTTGATTTAGAACTGCTCTCCCATAAAACTCACTTGTTCGTCTACGATTTTGTGTTTGCTTGCAATGGCATTACATTGATTTAGTGTGCTTGCAATTTTGCATTTCATATTTCACCTCACTTTTGCAGTTGATGTGTGCGATTCAGTATTTTTGATTGACAAATTTGATAAATTATCTTGATATCAACTTGCTTGCAATGCCATCTGGTGGTGGAAGTCTTCGTGCTGGTAGATTCTGAATCCCCATCTTGGTGTTTTCAGATTACAGTGCCTTCTGGAGTCGAAGAACTGGCCCCCCTGCCAGAGCCAGAGGGGACAGTCCTCAAGAATCATCTCAGACAGGTAGGCTTGCTGGAAAGAAGGGAAGTGGCCTGGTAAAGTAGGCCCACTCTCAGGGGATACATGTACCTCTGCGAGGACGACAGCTCTATTAAGTAGGCGATACGATTGTCATGATAAAGTTCTCCATCATGGTAGCAAAACACGGCAAATTTTTATTTTGAATCTGTCTCAGTTTTCAACAGACACCTCGCGAAGGAAATGCCTGGGAAAGAGAAAAATCCAGGCCCTTATTGCGAGTATTTGATATCTTCCTACGTGAAACTTGACAATGAGACACGACAGATATGGTGTTGATATATACCGTTACTTGATAAAAGAAGGTGTGAAAAATCTAGGGTCTAGATGTATTAAGGACATTGTGATGAAGTGAGAGTACATTGGAACCTCTCTATTAAGGACACATTGAGACTGACAAAGCTGTCCTTGATTGAGCAGTGTCCTCATTTAAAAGGGGTTAAATAAATGGAAATTACCAATTCGCAACTGAGCTTCGGTGGCCTTGGTAGACAGGTGTCCTCCTGGCATAGGTGTCTGCTAAACAAGGTTCCACTGCATTTGTATCATTCCAGTGTTTTGTTTTTTCTTCTTGTGACGAGCTCAAGTTCCAAGCAAAGAAACTGCTGGTATGGTGATTTTAAAATGTAGAAGATTGAGGAAAATGGTGTGTCCTGGTGTCATTTGGTATCTTTCATGTTTTTGCAGGCTTTAGCCAGCATGAGTATGAGTCCTCAGCCAATCAAGAACTTGGATGCAGTCGCCCAGAACCCAGACATGTTTAAGCGTCGGGATAGTTTCTCGTCCCACACCGGCTTCAATCCGCTCATATATGGTAATGATGTGGATTCAGTTGATGTGGCAACCAGGGTTGCTATGGTAAGTGAACATTACTTAAACTTGTTGGGGTGGTGCAGTCACAACGTCTGTGCCTAACACCAACGTGGTCGTGGGTCGGAATCCCAGTTGTGCTGGTGGCTTGATGTTGAGAACTTTCCAATGAGTACCTATTTCCCAGGATTTCAAAACTTCAGTCTTTGTTTATTTCCAAATTTGACAGCTGGCAGTGTTTAACCCCGTACATTCTGCCAGATCATTTTTGTGTGGACATTGTCGCTTCATTGTTGACATGGAGACGCTTCATTGTTGACATGGAGACGGTTCATCACTATCCTGCCGATTGAATATCAGCTCTTGGTATTCTTCCTCGGTATTCTTCCTCGCTTCTTCCTCGTTTCTGATTGTAAAACCGATAATGACGATTGGCCAGACAGCTGAGCCAATAACAGAGGTTCCTTGAACAGTTGGGGGGGGGGCAGTGGGCAGTGAAAGAATCTTAGGGTATTGTGTGGGGTGCCCGTATTCCTGCGATACTTGTGTGGGAGACGAGTTTCTGTTTGAGACGAACCATGAATATTTGCAGTATTGCAAATTTGTGATCACAGATTTAATAACACCCATGTTTACATGATGGATTTTTCTTTATTTGCTTGCTATTCATTTGACTTACAATTCATTTGACTTACAATGTGTACATGTATATTGTACCACAATGTGTACATGTATATTGTACCGTACTAATGTCATGTCTAATGTCAGGTGAGGAGATGGAAGTGAAATACACAAACAAGTAGAGTGTCCTTTCTCTTTCCATTGGTGCAGCAGGTCTTTAAACAGCCGGCATTGGTATCAACACCTCCCGCCCGACTACACGCAAATCCTTACAGAAAGATTTAACGGTCTGTGTCTTGGGATCAAATGCGGTGTTGAATTCTGTAATGGATAAAATAATTAATGTGATGATGTTGACGACGATGATTAAAAATATATTTCGGGGAGGTTTGTAGTCCGCGTCCAACGGGGAACTATTGGAAATGTTAAAAATGGTATTTAAAATAGTCCAGAGTCCAAGTACTGGGTAGATTTGCTCCACGTTGCTCCAACACTAGCCACTTCTTGTACTGCATTACTTACCTCCTTGTGATCCTTTAATGGAGAGGTTATCTCCACTCTTTGTGAATTGTTGACAACCTGTTAGAAAATGCCCGCCTGGTAAATCTCTGGAAAGAAGAAGCATATATATATATATATATATATAATGTCCTTCCATGCAGTAAAAATTTGACTCCGAGACGGTTAGATGAAGAAAGTTAAGTATTATAAATTTGGAAATGCATACAGTCAGCTGAACATCAGCCCCATGGGTCTCTTGTTGTGGTGGTCAACTTACATCCTGAATATGTACATGTTGCCATCAGATGCCACACAGTTCATTTTGTGTTCACCCGATCTCTTCGGTGGCGAGCCCCTCACATGCCAATATTCGATGCTGAATACGTCGTTCGGAGTTATGTGGTATTTTTCGTAGTTTTTCCAGCCACCTCCGTAAATCGATCCACCCCATCTTCCAACAAATGGTGAAAAATTGCATGCGGTAACGACTGAAATAAAATGAACACGAGTCATTCATGTTCGCCGGGGCGAAAGTAAATTCTGACAGTGCCGATTTTCTCCTCCTGCTGGAGATTAAATTTAGTTGCCCGATTGCCCGAGGCTGAAGAACTGAATATAATAACACTTTAGTTACCTTGGGCTGAGGCAAATACTGCCAACAAAACCAGGCTAATGATATTCCTCATCTTGGAAATGTAGGATGATGCGATATGATCCTGAAAGTGATATGATATAGTCAGCCTACTGTATAGGACACAACATTTTTCTCGGACCTCAGTGAGATATCTCTTGGGAGCTGTGTGTGTGACCTCTTGGGAGCTGTGTGTGTGACCTCTTGGGAGCTGTGTGTGTGACCTCTTGGGAGCTGTGTGTGTGACCTCTTGGGAGCTGTGTGTGTGACCTCTTGGGAGCTGTGTGTGTGACCTCTTGGGAGCTGTGTGTGTGACCTCTTGGGAGCTGTGTGTGTGACCTCTTGGGAGCTGTGTGTGTGACCTCTTGGGAGCTGTGTGTGTGACCTCTTGGGAGCTGTGTGTGTGACCTCTTGGGAGCTGTGTGTGTGACCTCTTGGGAGCTGTGTGTGTGACCTCTTGGGAGCTGTGTGTGTGACCTCTTGGGAGCTGTGTGTGTGACCTCTTGGGAGCTGTGTGTGTGACCTCTTGGGAGCTGTGTGTGTGACCTCTTGGGAGCTGTGTGTGTGACCTCTTGGGAGCTGTGTGTGTGACCTAGGTAAAATTCGTTCGCCAAGAGGTTGGGGCCCATATGCATTATAAAAAATCTTAAGTGAAAATTATCCCTTAATCTTTTGTTTGGTGCAATAGATTAAGGAAAATGTTTCACTTAAGATGTTTTATGCATCATGGGGCCCAGATTCCCACACAGCACAGGTCTTCAAATGTTCAATGTATAGGCCTATAAATTAGGGTCGTATGTACGGGTTGGACTTTAGCCTAAAGTGTAGCTTAAGTTAGACTTTCTCTTTGCTTGAAGCATTGAGAAAAGTCCGGCTTTAATGAAAGTGTGGCTGAAGTCCAAACCATGCATACGCCCTTAGTCACTTACTTGGCTCCAGAGTATGAAGAAAAAGCACAGAATGGCTGTTCAGTTCTCACCACGGTTGCTTCAGCAGAAGTGAGGATCATGGTAGCCACGTTGGCTTTTATTTGGTAGGAAAATGTACCTGGTTGCCACCTGTGTTTGCTGATTAGGTTATGATGTAAATGTGACCTGTCCATGGCCCATTGATTATACGGTCTGTGATTGCCATTTAGAAATCATCATTGTGAGAAGAACAGGAATGTCTACATAACAGTCGTCTCTTCATCCTGTTGCTGAATACCAGTAGACTTCGCCTACATAATAGAATACACAGCCTGTATTTACGCACACCAAGATGTGTTTTTCTGACCAGAAGTTTCTGGTGTGGTCAGATTTCGCCATGGAAAAGTTTTGGATCTATTTGGTGTTGACGTAACATCACGCTGTCTCTACATTGGGTAACCCCTTACCTAACTGCCCCTATACCCTGCCAGAAATGTTTTTTTGGCAACAGATTGCACACGTCTGTTACTTGGGGTTTTGTTCAGGTCTGCTGACCCTGAGTCACAGGACCTAATTGCCATCACAAAGGATGTACCAGCCAACCCTAAAGTCACTCAAAAATCCTGGGACTCAAACCTCAGGGGCCGTATGCATAAAACATCTTAAGTGTAAGATTTCCCTTATCTTTTGTTTGGAACAATAGTTTAAGGGAAGTTTTACACTTAAGATGTTTTATGCATACGGGCCCTGATCACCTTACTGTGGCCTTTGACTCAGACCTTTATTGACACCACTGGTTTCATCAGGGCACTCCGTGACCAGTAGAGAATTGAATGGAAACTCATGTAAACGGGGACCGTGCCTGAGGAGTTAAGCGGTTTTTCCACGGTACAATATTATTGCACAATATGGGGCCAAAAATAGGTATCATGGCTTCTGGCATATGGATGGAAGAAAGATTGGCAATAGTATTGCCCATTTTGATCCTCATATTGTGCAATAATATTGTACGTGGATAGGCCGCTTTAGGGGTCAACTACTTATCTCAGATATGTGAGAGTTACTTGTGCCTAAAGGCGCCTCTCTACGTGCGAGTTTTATTGAGCAAGTTGGCTCTCAATGGTCAACTCACCTGCGGGCAGTTGTTTGTGTCATTGGTCCCAGCGTAAGCCGTGAGAAACAAATAATGGTGAATTGCCCATTGTGAGCCAACTTCTGCAAGAAAACTCTCACGTGGAGAGGCACCTTTACTGACTGACTATCTTTGTAACATACAAAGCAGAAAATGTCAACAATGCCATTCAGCCGTAAAGAATGCAGTGTTGAACATCACATGAATTCCAGATTCATTTAGATCCTGCTGCAAATATCACAAATCAAATGCTTTGACTTCTGGAAATGAAAACCCACTGATATTACACAAGCGGGTTGTCATGGCAACACATTCTTTCTCGCAATGGGGAAAGAGCCGAGTGTGGATGGTGTTATGTTGAAGAAATGGGAGATGAGATGAGATTAGGATGAAATAGAATTTCCTGTGCTTGGCTTTCACAAGATTATGCCTGATGTTGAATTGTAGTGGTGTAGTGGCTGTTGAACTGTAGTGGTGTATTGGCTGATGAACTGTTTTGGTGTAGTGGCTGGGATCTCTGTGAGATTTGAGTGAATAGTGAAATATGAAGGCACCTCTCTTGCTACATGTCTGGGAAAATATGGTATTAAGTTGAAGAAATGTGAGATGAACTGTGCTTGGCTTTCACTAGACCTGGTCTGATTGTGGGCTGTAGTGGAATAGCTGGCTTCCTTGGCACCACTGAGACTCCATTTGAAAATTGGCTGCCTATGACAACTCGGCCATGGGAAGTTACAGGCAGTCGTTTGAGCCACTGGTCGTTAGCACAGAGTCATATAAAAGGAAACCCAACAACAGTGAATTGTCTAGTCCTATGGAGAGGCTAGAGCCGACTTGAAGAGGTGCCTTCAGACAGAGGGTTTGACTTCTAAGAGACTTTCCCCGAGATTGTGCCCTGACAGTCCAGTGGCTCAGGGTCTGGCTGATGGTCAGGAAGTTTGGGGTTCAACCACACAATCAGACCTCTCCTTATCCTCTCTTTTCAGGTTCGCTTTTTCAACTCCCCGAACATCCTCGGTAACTTTTGTGAGCACACACGAACGTTGCGCCTCTACCCAAGGCCGGTTGTTGCATTCCAGTTCTTCAGTTTCATGAAGTCACGACCAGTCAAGACATTATTCACAGCTAGACTGGCAAGGACCCAGGTAAGGGAGAGCCTTAGTGTGGATCATTTTTAGGCCACTTGGCCAAAATGCCATTGGGACGTCAAGGTCAAGTCGAGTGTCTGTCCCTCTGTCTGCCTGTCTGTCTGTCCAATATCATTTTGCTTGTCAGCACTCTTACTTGTTTGGGATTCAAATATGGTTGCTGCTTATTTCCATCCCCATTATCAATATTGGCCAAGAAGGCACACTACCATTGGCAGTATCTTTTAACTTGCCCTACTGGTAGGCCTACTTTCATACTACTGGTCATGTCACTCTGTTTCCATTCATCATGATACTTAATTATTTCTCTTTTCTAGGCTGTGGAGTACTTTGCTGAGTACTCTCTCTGCCCGTACAATGTGGTATTCTTACGCGTGCACACTGGCGTATTCGATCCAGCTCTCATCGGCGACAAGCCAAGATGGTACAGCAATTCCCTTCAGAAGATCGAGTTCAACGTTTACGACCCGGAAAACTCATCACTTGGGGCTGCATTGACAAGCAGCATGAAGGCACCGAACAGTGATGAGTACCCAACAGGTATAAGCTTGCGGTTATACAGTCAGGGACTGGTATAGTACCCGAGTTATCAGTGATTTTCGCCTTTGGCATGTTTGGGCGGTGGGTTCAAGCCCATGTTGGATCCAAACCTCTTATACAGCTGACTCATAGACACACCAAGACTGAAGCTTAGGAGGTGGAAAGAACCTGATTTAAGCCAGTTTTTTCTTAACCATTTAGGGATATATCAGGTTTATAGTCTCATTTCTCGCATGTTTCAGACGAAAGTGGCAGTGATAGTGATGGTGCTGAAAGTACGAGTTCTTCCTATTCTAGTCTCAGCGACTTTGTGACTGATATCATGAACAGTGATATAAACGGTGACACACCAGGTAAGGATTTTGAACGTCTTTCAATCAAGGGCGAAATGTGTCAGTGCCAGAAGTGTCCCTATTAGAGAGGTTCCACTCACTTAACCCTCTGTTGCATCATTTTGCAGTCATTTACCCTGAGGACCAAGTCCTCTCTGTCGATCAGACGACTGTGTTTTCACCGCCTGTCAAGCTCCAAGTACCCGATACACCAGTCACGAACAGCGACTCGGCATTCTCGTTACCAGAGAGCGACCTCAGTTCAGATGAATCGTCGAGTCCTTCATACACCAAGGGGGATGCTGACCCTGATCCCGATGTTGATGAGAAGGTGAGTTCGAATAGCAGTCAGCCACGTTTATCGCCAATAGGCGGCAGCAAAGTTCTAGCAGACCAATACAATATGAAAGTCTCCTGATTGGTGATCAGATGCAAATGGCGGAACCGAAGGGGTTTATATTTTCATGATCTTTTTCAGGATATAGTCCACTTCCGCTACGACTCAGGCAATGAGATCGCAGTGCCGTTAGATGCCGAGGGCAACCCTGTGAGACCGTCTGGAGAGCCCATACCAGGTCCCCCTGCCCCGCCAGCACATACCTCTGCTCCTGCACCTATTAGCAAGTAAGAATCAGCCTGAATATTGTTCAACTCTGAACTCATCCACCATTCTCTACCCCAGTCCCGCAGACGGATTTTCTGTCAAAGTTATCTTGGATCCTATGTAACGGATGGAAAAATATTTGAAGAAAGGTTGTTCCTGAGATGATTTGTTGCCTTCTTTTAAAATCCATGAGTCAGGTGTGGCTGCTTGCCTCCACATGGATGATTTGCATGACATTATTGATTGATTTTTCCAGGCCACAGAATCCTGCTCTGCAACAGATGCCTCGCCAGTCGAGCACGTCAAGCAAGGGTCCGAGGTCCCCAGTTCCACCCCCGAGGCCCCCTCTACCAACACAACAGTCGCTGCAGAAATACCAGTCAATCGACCGGGAAAATCCCCCACAGGATCCAGCAGGCACCAAACGCCCTGGGCAACCGATCCCTCCCCAGGCTGCCCCATCCAGGCCGAGCCAGTCTACACCGAATACGCCAATGCCGGGCAGACATCCGGGTGGTCCTGAAATGGTTGGAAAAAGTGCTGCACATCTGCAAGTCAACCATACAACGGCATCGCTATCACAGCCGACGACCCCGACAAGAAAGACTGGCAACTTCAGGGTAGGTTTAGCGTTTCAACCAATTATGTCAATCAAAACCTTTCGCTTCCCTATCGTCTTTGTGGGGATACGAACTCAAAAAAAGTGCTGAATTCTCGGGGTAATCTGGCTTCTCATTTATGTGTAAAAGCCGAGTCAAGTGCTGTGGACTCTAACAATCATGATCTAACAAATCGAACAAACGTGATTTGGGGAAAAACTTTCTGGGGGAAATATGCCTGAATCTCTCACCTCACAGAAGATCGATAGACATTGTTACTCTCTTACTCACAGTCAACGAGTCCTCATTTCCCTTTCATTCACCGTTGTGCTTTGTAGAGCTTGGATATCATTCTTACCTTTGATTTTCAAAGCAACTGACCTGTCTGTTGTGTTCTAATTCTCTGCTGGTTGTGTCAAAAAGCAGTATTTCTAGGCAGGCCTACACATAGCTGTTATAACCTGCATAAAAACACTAACTGCATGACTCACTAATCCCATATTTTGTACATCTACGACTCGGATGGAAATCATGACTCACTAAATCCCACACATGTATAACTCGTGGAAATGATGACTCACTAATCCCTTACATCTTTGTAGAGCATGGATAATTCTTACCTTTGATTTTCAAAGCAACTGACCTGTCTGTTGTGTTCTGGTCTCTGGTTGTGTCAAAAAGCAATATTTTTAGGCAGGCCTACACGTAGCTGTTATAACCTGCATAAAAACACTAACAGCATGACTCACTAATCCCATATTTTGCACATCTATGACTCGCGTGGAAATCATGACTCACTAATCCCATATTTGGTACTGGTACATCTGAGAGTGGGACTCGGGTGGGTATCATGACTCGTTTGTTGGCAATTGTGATGTCATCTTTTCTCAAATTTTCAGCGTTATCTCAAGAAATCCCTGAGGGTAGGAATTCAGGTTTTATTTCGCTGTTTCTTCGGAAGAAAAGGAGCAATTCTTTTGCAAATTTCTGCTCATTAGGATAAATGATGAGGTTTAGCTTCAAGGGGAAATGACGAGCCTAGAGTTGTACAAACGTTACAATCCCCCAATGTTACAGTATACACAATTATGACGTGATGATGAAGTCGGGTACGAAATGAGCCTGAAGTAAAACTTTGAGTTTGAAAAGAAATCGATTGAACAGAAATCGATTATGTCATGAACTTCAAACATTTCACACTCCCAAAAGTCTATCTGAGATTCACAGGCAATGTCAACTAATATGATTTGTCCGTAGGTTGGAAGGTTTCGTATGAAACCTGATCTGAAAAGATTGCGAGCCTATAAAGAGTTCAAAAAGTTTCCCCTCTCTCATGTAAGTTCTTTCAATCCAAAATGCATATTCGCTTATCAAAATTGGAATTTTGCGTGGTAGGATGTAAAGGCAAGAGTTTTCTCATGCGAGTTGTCTCTCAATGGACAATTCACCATTTCCTCTATTTGTGCTGAGACTGATGACACAGATGACTCTCCACAGTTTTCTCTGGTTGAATTGCCCATAGAGAGCCAACGCACATGTGAAAACTCGCATGTGGAGGCACATCTTTAGTCATGGTTTATAACCCTTTGGCTTCAGCTGGCTATCGTACGTTACATAAAGTTCAAACACATGGTACTATGACAGTCATTGAGGTTTTTTTCAGGGAATACAAATGATACAAATGAAAAAAATGGATTCTGTACTCATTTACCTTAATTTTTTTATTCAATTCTGATTTTTCACTTTAAAGTCACTACCGAGAACAGGACTTATGATTTTGGAGGCTTTCTTATTAGTGAGCGCAACAAATTTTTTACTCAGCATTTGGTTCGGTGTCTACGAGAATCCTATGTGCTTTCTGTTTGTGAATAACACCTTATATTACATTTGTGCTACCCACTTTTATTTCAACATGACTGTGAAAATTCCTCGGATATCATGAGGATGAATTCACAACTTTTTATTCTCTTTTAAATGTAACTTTTTGTTGATTTTATAGGGTCAGAGGGACTCGAATTGTCAAGCTTCAGATCTACTGGTAGTTATTTGTTATGGAGCCCTTTCTGCAGACAGATACCGACACTGACCGGTACTTGGAAATGCAATTGACTCCCCCTTCTTTTAAGTTTACATTTGCAAAACTATTCAACTGATCTGCAACTTGACAATTTGGGAGAAGAAAAGCACAGAACTTTGCTTTTACTCACTCACTTGTCTTTCTTTTATTTTGTGCTTTCGTGAACTAACAACTCTCTTGGTCTGTTTCAGGTGAGCAGGTTTTTAGCCATCCCTGGCCAAGCTTCATCTTTTTAACTGATCATCACTTTTAATTGTTGCATAGTGGATGCTTCTGATTCTTTTACTTGTATGCCAGCCTTCTTCACTAGACAGCGGTCTGTTTTATCTCCAGTGGAGCCATCTGGTCCTCTCTCCAGGAGAGTAATCTGAGATTAATACTCCACCCAGTTGTCTCTCCAAGAGCAAGCTGGGATTTTTCTCCAGTGGAGCTTTCCGGTTGTCTCTCCAGGAGAGTAATCTAAGATTGGTTTCCAGTGGAGCCACCCAATTGTCTCTCCAGGAGAGTAATCTGAGATTGGTCTCCAGTGGAGCCACCCAGTTGTCTCTCCTGCAGAGTAAGCTGAGATTACTCTCTAGTGGAGCCACTCAGTTGTCTCTCCAGGAGAGTCGGCCAAGATTCTCTCCAATAGATCCATGTGGCAGCCTCTCCAGGAGAGTAAGCTGAGATTTATACTCTCCAGTGGAGCTATCTGGTTCTCTCTATCCAACTAAGGTATCCAGATTCATCTTCGGTCCAGTACGTAGTTGTGACTTCTGGCATCTGTCATTGTCATTCTGCTATTCTCTGTCCACTTGATTCAGTTTGGCCAGACTGGGTTGGGTACAGATATTTTTCCATTTTACACAACTTTTGCAAATTGCTCAGTGAAATATGATAGGAACATGAGTGTCAGATGTATGATTTATGCTCTAACTGTTAGCTTTAAGCCATTAGGCATGTTTTTAATACATATACTTCTCTTGAAATCTGGTTTTGAATGTCATTGTATTAAAGCCCCACTGTATTGAATGTGAAAAACGCAAATCATCGCCGCGATTCTTGCACGACGTCAGCGTAGTGTAAAATGTACTACGCTCTGTCGGAATACATTAGAGCTCTCCCTGCAGTTTTTTCCAATGCGTGCTGAAAACTAGGCCTTGATTCTGTGAAGTGCGTATCAGGCAAGCATTTTGGGGACCTTCACGAGGCTATGGGACCTCTATGTGCACTCTCCTAACTTTTTGAAAATATCGTAAAATTCAATACAGTGGTGCTTTAAGTTGTTGAAGAGCACTTTTGAATAGTACCAACGTATTGGAAGAATCTACCTTCTTATTCGCCGATGCAAATAGCGGACATAAAGATGCACTGAGTGCTGCCACAAACAATAGTTGCGTGTTCCTAACCCTTTCAGTGCCAGGGCTAATTTGTAAAAAAAGTAGAAATAGTTTAAAAACTTCAAATGTATAACACCTGAAACCCATTACATTGTACATTGGTACTCACTGGAAAGTCTGAGTCAGCACTTTCAGTGACTACCTATGTCATGGGGTTCTGGAATTTCAGAATTTGGGAGGTTTACGGTATTATTAGTTATGATGAAATTGTTGCTGGCATGAAAGAGTTAACTTCCTTCCAATGGTAAAGCACTGTGTCTCCACTCAAGATGGAAGGTAGAAAGCCTTATTTTGCCATTTGAAGGCGGTATTAGGTTTTATGGCTTGCTGCCATCCTACTCTCAAGAGAATACTAGATTGCCAATGCCATCAGTTGCAATCAAGGGGATGTTTGTCTTCTCTCTGTAGATTCCCCCTGACTCAGACTCCGATCGCCCGACGACGCCATCGTCCATCATGTCCTCCATCAGCAACGGGATGGATGGAATTGCGCAGCAGGCTAGCAGCACCCTTTCTGAGCTATTTGGTGGTAAGTTTTGCCTATGACACAGCTTGAATGAGATGGTTTATCTCTTAAATGGCCAAATTAAGGAGCTGTTTCAATGATTTTACCTTGGAACATGAATTTCTACAGGTTATAGAATATGTCTGCAGGTTATAGGCTGTTTATTTCCAAAAGATTAAAGGGAAGTTCTGCTTTCCAGGTTCCACACCAGCAGGTAAACCTGCCCCACCACCCCCTCAGCCTGCAGCAGTTCAGCCTGCACCGAAACCAGCCAAGCCCTTTGCTCCCTTGGGCAATAGGAAGGCACTGGTTGAGAAGTCAGGGTTAGTCCGACATGCCACGAGCAAGAAGGGGGTGCAGAGGCAAGCGTCGACGGAGTCTCGGACCACTACACATAGGTAGGGAAAAGCTGACTGCAGATTATTGGTTCATTGGTTTTGGTTATGATTAACTGCAATATCTAAGGGCTTTTGGGGATTTTGAAGAAAAAACATGGGTTCAACAAAGTTTTGACGATGGTTAGTCTTTATCTACAACTGAGGGTAGTTCGGGATGGTAGAAGGGCATGTTTTCCATCACAACTGGCCATAACTCGGAAATACATTAGGTTTCACTGTATTTTCATCAATGCATCCAAAAGCCGTTGAGCAGTCTCTATTGAATTGTTGTTGTTTCAGTGAGAACCAGCAGTTCCTGAAGGACATCGTATCAAGTGTTCTCGATGGGTCAGGGGTCGGCTGGTTGAAACTCAACAAATTGAAAAAACTCATGGAGGATGAGAATTATCGCAACTTTGTTGTTAGTCGTCTGAATATATCTCTGGACAAGAAGCTGACAGATGAAGATGTTCATGTGGAGGATGTGGTAAGACCTTGACCTTTGACCTTTAGGCCTGTGACCTTGAGGTAGTTGTGATGACCTTGGTTGTCAAGGACATTGACCTTGATTGTCAAGATTTGACTACATCAGCAATTTGCAACTTGGTACACTTGCATTTGTGGCGGATTTGCTCTACAGCAATCTTTTTCTCTTTCAGTGTGTTTCAAAACAGGTTTTCAAAGGCATGCTGACCGTGTTGCGAGCCCTCGTGGCTGGCCTATACCACACGTACAGGAACCATGGCATCGGCGGTATGGCGAGTACGTTCATGATCATGGAGATTGCTCACACGCATTACTGGGCACGAGAAATGAGCAGTAATAAGAGCGACAGCAGTAGTTTGTCACAGGTAGGTGTAATGTACCATGATGTCATAGTGCAGTGGAAACATCGACGCCTGTCACTGCTGAGGTGTGGGTTCGATCCCCTGTAGAATCTGTTCTTTAGTGAGAAGGGACAGTTGTCTTTGACAGACATTTACAGAATCAGGTTGTTTTTGACTCGTTTCAGGGTAGTTCACCGTTTGGCAGCCAGGAAAGCTTAGCATCCAAGGCCCGAGACCACAGCCTCCCAGAAGAGGCCATGATAACTCTTGGTAGGTATCCCTTCCCTTTGCACCCTTTTGTACTCTTTTCACAATAAATGTAGGTCTTGGGGTCTTTAAAACCTTTAAAGTGGGATTTTTACCTCTGAGTCTCTTCTAACAAACTGTCCTCAATAAAAGAGTATGTGTTGTCTGACTTGGGTTTTGACAGAAGTCACTTGTCGTCTATCAAAGAAAAAGAAACAAACTAATTCTTTGAGTAATATTCTGGCCAGAGGTAAAAGTGTCACTTCAAGGTGATGATAACAGACATAATGCATGAGATTCTGGGAAGGTGTGGGGTGTTTACTGAATTTTCTCTGAATTTTTCACCCCCTTGCCTGCCATGTGATGTCTGCGCCTCCAATATCGTCTATGTGTCCAATTTCCCTGTTAAATGTCAAAATAAAATGGGAATTTTCGAAGTGAGAGATGTAAATTGAGATGATCAGTATTTTCCAAGATATCATTTGCTGATTAGTCAATGAAGCCCAGAAAAAAATAAACTCTAATGGAAAGTGTGTCTTGTGAAATAAAAATGCCAGGTGTATCATGTTTTTTTTAGGACTGACAGTCTGTCCTTGTGCTAAACAGTTATTTCACGTTTATCAAAGGCTGTTTTTGCTGCTTGCTGACAAAACCTCTCGAGAGCACTGAGGATACACAAGAACTCTTGATCCTATCCAGTTATTCATATCAATAGTATCCCACATGTTGCTGAACTGCTACTGAATTCCCTGTGCAAAAACGCACAGGTATGTCCAATGCAAAAAAAAATACATATTTGCCAGCTCTGAGGTATTGTCAGCTATTATGATTTGCATACCATGTACAGTCAGTTCTGATGTATTTTTTCTTTTGAACTACAGGCACCACAGGTATAAAATAGAAAGCAGTCTTCTCACAAATAGTTTTTTAGCTATGACGGCAAAGCTGTTAGAAATAGCAAAATATGTCTAATTTTGCTTCTTTTCCTTGGCACATCCTCATTTGTTCTTTTAATTGCTAATATAGGTAACTAAATATTGCAGAACTGAGTGTATTGATTTATGCATTAAACTGACTTCTTCAACTTGTTCTACAACCAGAATGAACTGTGTTCAAAGTCGTAGGGCCGTATGCACCAAACGAAGATTATCTTGAACTCAGGTTAAGCCACATCTTTTCCATTGTCACATCATGCGCTGGCAAACCTGAACAATTGAAAAGTTGTGGCTCAACCTGAGTTTAAGATAATCTTCGTTTGGTGCATACGGGCCATAGAGTCTATCAGATAAAACAGCAGAGGAGAGTGGCCAACTCGTCAGTGTCCACCCCTCAAAATTTCCTTGAATTGACCAACCAAGGACTTTTTGGACAGATATTGTGTCTGGTGGAAATCACCCATAAGAATCATGGTCAGGAATCTTGTTGGCTTGGTTGCCAATTTCAGTAGAACAAGAGGTCTGTTCAGTGCATTTCAGCTTCTTAACCAGCATCCCGTTTTCCTAACCT
>NMRB01004568.1:0-13421 GCA_002633025.1 Notospermus geniculatus
AAAACATCGTGAACTGATACCGTACCAAATTGCATTGCATTATGACGCGCAGTTGTTGAGAAATCAAGATTTGAAGTTCGATGCGTTTTTTTGGCCCACCCGATATTAGGCCTCCCATTTCCCATCTCTCATCCCAACCCTAATATATGACCCCGAACCTAACCCTCTCCGGCCACCCGAAAACAGCAAAGCATGTGTCCTTTAATATCCATCAAACTCGACTGAGAAACTGAGCTACGTATCTGCGCCTACCGTTAGGCTCGTACGGTACAAAACACAACATTCCAGAGTTTAAAGGAGTTAGATGCCGAAGTTGTAAACACTCACTCACTGGTTCTCTATCCACGGACGCCTGCGGTGCTGCCACCTATTGTCGGAGATATGTACTGACGTGAATATCGTGAGTGAGTTGCATCGGACCAGGAACCAGTCTAACGATCACGGGTGCTGCCACCTGCACGAAGGAATAAAACTAGTTTGCCGACCATATTTGTAAACAAACCAGCTTGTTTACAACTTCGGCGTCTAACTCCTTTAAGAGATCACACGCCAACGACAACGCCTACGTCAACGCCACTTCCTGCATGTATTTCATGTACAAAAAACATCGCTAACGCAAATGCCACCGCCAGCGTGCGATCTATTATCATGATCGTACGTAAGAGGTACGTAAGAACTCGAATTAACATCTACATACTTTAGTTCTCAATGCAACCACTCACGACCTCAAACATTCCGTTGCCCTTCTTTTCATGAAGCTGACCTGCTACAAAGGTGTTCAAATATTTCAATAGGTAAAGATTGAAGCTTCTTCTCACAATCAAGCCTTAATAAAACGTGCCACCAGCAGCCAAATGTCATTCTTATCTGGTCTCCGAGTTGAGTGAAGGGGTCTACCCCTGCAGTCACTGATCTCTTCAACAATCTGGCCTCAGCCAGTGCCGTTACGTGATCAAAGTTGGCTTCCAATTCCATGACGGTTGAGAAGACTACAACCAAACAAATCTCAGTGATTTCCAAAATCCAAACAATTGCAGGAGTAGACCCCCGCACTCTCGCTCTTCACGTGACAAGTCACTAGGGAATCAGTGCCCCCGAGAAGCAAGCGTGAAGGAATCCCACTCCCCACAGAGCCAAAAGGTGATACTCTATACAACGACGTGATCGTCACCACAGGCCATATGGCAAGCCGTTTGTACACTTATTAGAGAAATACGGTATTTCTAAGAAAAACTTGGTATTTCGATGGAAAAACCATGTATTACGCCGAAAAACATGGTTTTAAGGCGAATTACTTGGTATTTCGACAGAAATACCTTGTTTTTCGCTTAAAACATGGTATTTCGATGAAAAACTAGGTAATTCAGGAGAGAAACAAAGTTTTACGGCCGTATCTTGATAGAACCTGGTAATATTACCGAAAAACATGGTTTTTCGCGAATTACCTACATGTAGTTTTAAGCAAGAAAGTTGGAGAAAAACAAGGTAATTCGAAAGAAACTTGGTTTTTCGAGAATTACAAGGTAATTCGATTTTCGCTGGGTTTCCCCAGTCGACCTCGATCCCTGGTCTTGTTTTCAACTCAATGACTAGATGATTATAAAACAATGACAAGCCTAAAGGCAACAACGGTTCGCTGGCATGAGGCCGAGGGCGAGCAGGCGAGGGGCATTGTACCGTAAATATCAGTCAGCACCACCATCGATGGCCAGAGAAACCAGGCTTTTCTGGCCATGCTTTAATCAGGAAGTACTGGTAGTTATTATTGGAAGCCACGAGCATCATATTAAAGATGTCCCACTTTCCCCTGAGTAGTAAGTCGACTGTGTGGTGAGACCTGAATACAGGCGCTATGCTACTGTATGTTTTAAGGTGACCCAGTTCATCCATAAAATCGATGTACGCTATTTTTACTGTGCAACACTGGTCCCCTGCCTTTTACAGGCGCTCCGCTATATGCCTACAATACATATGGAAAAGGAGAAAATGGAGGCGAAAAATTGACCCACTTTTAAAAGTGTGATGATTTTAGTGGTGAGAATGCCTCAAGGCCAGCTCACCAAAACGAACGAAGCGAACCTACTGACATACATATTTCCAATTTCATCTGCTTGGCTGCTATGTATGCGTAACATATCCTCAGCGATACAGGAGGATCGGAGGCATCCAAATTCACATCGTTCATCATGTCGTTTTCACGTCTTGATAAACAAATAAAGCAATAACCATGCCTAATAGGACATGTTAGCTACAAAAGCGACGTACCACTGCACTGCGGTTGATCATAAAACAAAGACCAAGGCACGTCTGGAACGGACATAGGAAAGAGGTCATTAGCAGAATAACAGAATATTAGCTTTGTCATGTTTATGTATTACAGTAGCAGTTGACCTCGTCAAATATACAAGAGAAAAGGGCCCTATGAAGTTTTTGGGCTCAATTTCTGTCACACCGGCCTCAGTTTAGTTGCCAAACCCGCCGCACCAGGGAACGAGGTCGACTGGGGAAACCCAGCGAAAATCGAATTACCAGGTAATTCTCGAAAAACCAAGTTTCTTTCGAAATACCTTGTTTTTCTCCACCTTTCTTGCTTATAACTAGGTAATTCGCGAAAACCATGTTTTTCGGTAGAATTACCAGGTTCTATCAAGATACGGCCGTAAAACCTTGTTTCACTCATGAATTACCTAGTTTTTCATCGAAATACCATGTTTTAAGCGAAAAACAAGGTATTTCTCTCGAAATACCAAGTAATTCGCCTTAAAACCATGTTTTTCGGCGTAATACATGGTTTTTCGATCGAAATACCAAGTTTCTCTTAGAAATACCGGGTTTCTCTAATAAATGTACAAATGGCTTGCCATAAGGCCAAACATCTCGCCATCGATGTGAGTGACCTCTCTCAACCAAAGCAAAGATATTACATTCGACTCGGTAGTATGTAAACATTGAAACGTTTCAAAAGAAACGAGCCAAATGAAACGACCCAAAATGTTTTTAAAAATATGAAAAATCATAACAAAAGTACCAAAAACCTATATTATTTTACATTATGTGAATAGAGGAATGTAGATTACCCGATGCCTTCATGATTTTTATCATCATTTTAGCTTTTTCTGCGATTTCTTAGCCAGATTTAGGCTACACTGCGGCGAACGATGTCACATTTTCCTATTGCCAACCTCGCACCCCTCATAATTGAATGATCGGCGTACGCTAATTGGTTGGAATGCTCATGGCTTATTATCTATTCACAACTCGCATGCACATTGTGTTACAAACTTTGCCCAATATCAAAAACGATATATTTTGAAGACGTTTTGAGACATACTATACCATTTGACTCAGACAACCGCTGTCATGCCTTGCGGGCCCAACCAGCCACTGCTCTCGTTATATGTATAATGTGTCCTTCAGCATGGAGAAAACAATACCAACTCGATCGTGTCACTATTCATTACACAATGCCTAATCCTAAAACTACAACTACCCCGGCAACGATTCTCCTGCCAGCGTTACCTAATCATTGCCATTACCCCTGCTGGAACAAAAGCCACATAATCTGATCATCCATCGGCTTAACCCAAAACCACTGCATACCTTTATGCTTTCTGCGGCCCTTTCTCAGTGTCTTATTCCGTCAAATCATTGAGGTACATGTATTATGGTCAAATCTACATTGGCCTACATCCGTACTGAAAATGCTACACCGGCACCACCACTCCAGACCGACCCCTCTCGCCGCTGTGAACGGGTCGCCGGCACAGTCCCCTAAGGGAGTACATCATACACTTCATTCAGCTCATTCCAGTTCAATTCCCTGCAGCTCATGCACTTCCTTCCAGTTCCATTTAACCTTATCTCACCGCATATAATAGGAGCTGTCAGCGAGTTGACCACTAGGTGTCACTAGGGCCCAATTCAATGCATCTAGCGGACCCAGTCATTATCGATCGAGCAGCGATCATAATAGATTTCCTGTACATTTGGTCCGCTAAGACTGTGCTGCCATCTGTTAGCAATATGCGCGGCTGACTGCTCCTATTCATCTCTCGTCTCCTTTCCTTCCACCTCCTTCTGTAGAAGAGATTCATCTGAGGCCTGGGCCCATCCTGAAACAGGATCGCCGTCCGGCCTCACCATTCTGACCAACCTTCACCATTACAATATGGCGGCCACAAGTTAAACGCGTTTACGTTGGCTACTGTTTTTCGAGCAATTTCTCACTTCCTCCTTTGGCCCATCTCTATTATTTATGGATATAATGTAACTTGAGAGACATGGATTTACCAGAAAGTGGTGTTAGTCGTTTTGATAAAGGAGACTTCTAAAACAGAACCGGTGATCTTCGTGCTGGCTCAGGCTTGTTTTCTGGCCACTTCTTGCCGGGCACATATACACACACACACTGTGCATACGTATAATGCACATGCTTGGCTGACTGATTTGGTGACTAACTACTAATCCTATTAACACTTGCATGTATGAGCGTTATTAACCCACGGCCCAAAAAATGGGTGGTAATAGGAAGAGAGGGAGAAAACAGTCAGGACAGAGCACTGGATCTGGGTCAGATACACCAGACAAACGGCCGAAGATCAATTCGAACACGGAGAATCCGTCGGTTTTCGAGGAGCTGCTGACGAGCGACAATGTAGAAGACGCTCTTCATGAGCTTCTGTCAGGTCCGAGGATGAAAGCTTTAATCATGAGCTTCGTTGATAACGCTCTTGGCCTATTAAAAGACCAACTGGTTAAGCGTTGGGAAGACATCTCAGGACGTCTGGAGGCGCAAATCTTTGATCTTAGAAAAGCCAGTGATAGTTCCGAGCAGGATATAAAGCGTGTTACGAACGAGCTGGAAACGCTTCGAGACGAGAATAAGGACATGAGGGAACGCCTTGTACGAGCAGAAACCGAAATCGAGGAACTCGAGATGTACGGTCGCAGGAACGGAATTCGAATCTACGGCATCGAGGAACCTAGGGGAACTGACTACGAAGACTGTGTCCAAACGGCAATTAGATTGTTTGATGAGAAATTGAAAATTACTGTCCCTGTGCATGAAATTGGTAGGGCGCATCGTGTGGGCCGAACGAGTCGCGATCCTCGTCTGACCAAGGGTCGTCCTATCATCTTAAAATTCGTACGACACGACATGAAGTCTGAGATTATCAGAGCCAGGCACAAACTTAAAGGGTCTGGAGTGGTAATTCGTGAGGATATAACTGCATTTAGAAAGAACTTGATTGACTCAGTGCGGGCAATTCAAGGGATTTCCTCAGTTTGGTCAAACGATGGCCGTATAACGGCTCTCTTTCATGACAGGAAGTATAATATTTCCTGTCGAAATGACATAGACAAACTTAAAGCCATTGCGGCAGCTGGTTCGTAATGGCCATTTTGCACCCACGTGCACTCCCTGGGTGTTAAACTGTGTAATGTCTTGTGGACTCGCTTCCGAGCATGCATATGTAAATATGTAGCTCCTCGTTTGTGAGTTAAGCTCACTTAACCCTTTGTGATTTTTATACAAACTATTTCTGGACAATTCAACCTGGTCAATAGAATTTGATTGTAATACGATAGCTGCTCATTCTATGCATTCACTTTCGTATTCGGTAGTATTTTATACTGCATTGTATTTTACCACGTTTCTGGTCATCCATTTTCTTGAATAATTGGTATGTACTATTTCTTTTTCACTCTGTTGGTTGTTTCCTCAACTTTAACTGGTGACGGTCACTTCCCATTCCTCTTTCCGGATCCTTTGTCTTGTTCACAGATCGGGTTACATGTACATGTACACTTGATCTCTAGACGCCGAATCCTTCTAATAAACCTTGCTTCTTGTTCATGTTTGCCATTTTTCTCTTTGCGTAACCATATGTCTTTCTCCCCTTTGACGAAATGCCAACACATATCTCTGTTGTTGCTAGCCCGTGAGAATCACTACTATCATGAATCAGGTTTCATTACTTGATATTCTAAAAGAGTCCAATAATATCGCCCCAGACATCCACGAACCCTTGTCTTTTCTCAAGTCATCACCCTACTTCGACAATAATGAATTAATTAACTTGGGTACAAGTAACCAAAAATATTCTCTTATACTAAGTATGAATTGCCAAAGTCTTAATGCCAAATCCTCCTCTTCCTTCAGTACCTCAGAAATGAAGGCGTCGAGTTCTATGCTATATGCCTCCAGGAAACCTGGCTCTCTAGCAATTCTCCAACAAATTTGTACACCATACCCGGCTACACCCTAGTTCATCAAGGCTATACCTGCTCGACACATGGTGGACTTGCTTTTTACATAAAAGACGGTCTCCATAATCAAGTCATTGACAACTTACCTAAGCATGCCTCTTGGGAAAGCCACTTTGTAGAAATTAACGGCATCGTAGAAAATAAAAAGCTTATTCTAGGGAACATCTACAGACCACCCAGAGATCGCAACGAAGATTACCAGACTTTCACAACTGAAGTTTCGGACCTATTATCTCAATTCCATAAAAATAACACAGAACTGATAGTTACGGGTGATGTCAATATTGATTTATATTGAGATACAGGCACAAACCAGCCTTTAGTGACTTCTTAGAAACTCTTTTTTCCCACTCTATCTACCCGACCATCATGAACCCTACAAGAATAACCACGCATAGTGCAACACTCATAGATAATTTCTTCTTTCGATACTCACCAATTTTTGCCTCATATACTAGTGGTATAATCAACCATCGAATATCAGATCACCAGCCATACTTCATAGGAATCAGAAATGGTCATGTCAAAAATTAAAAAAGTAAAATAATTCAATATAGGAGGTTTACTGAAGATGCAGTTAACCGATTCAGAAGTGATCTAGCGACACAGATGGGAAATGAAGATGTTTGGTTATCTGAAGATATCAACTCCAGTTTTAATAAATGTCACAACATCATTATTCAGGCAAAAGATAATAACCTTCCATTAATATCAACAAAAGTAAACAAGCATAAACACAAAAAGACGCCTTGGATTACCACCGGCCTAATTAACTCAATCAAAAAGCGCGACCGACTCTACAAAAAACTGAAGAGCACCCCAAGAGAAAGCCGACAATACGAAATCCGATCACATCAACTCAAAAACTTTAACAAAGTACTTCGTAGGCTTATAATTTTAGCTAAGAAATCTTACTATAGCGACACCTTCGAAAATCATAAAAATGATCCAAGAAAAACTTGGTCAACGATTAATTCATTACTAAATAAAAACGTTGAAACAGTAAAATTTCCTCAACATTTTCAAATAAACGATTCATTGGTATCTGACAAGGACAAAATTGCCGAAGCCTTCAATAATTTTCTAACAGACATAGGTCCCAAACTTTCATCAAACATCACGGCTTCACCAAACACTTATGCAGACTATTTAAAACAACCCCAAGATAGAACATTCACCTTCCATAGGGTCAGTGAGTCAGCTGTAGAAAAAGTGATCGACAACCTACAGCCTAAGTCAAGCTGTGGCTATGATGACATATCAAACAAGCTATTAAAGTACAGTAAGCACGAAATACTCAGACCCCTAACTCACCTCATAAATCTATCCCTTGAAACAGGAATTTTTCCTGACAGATTAAAACTAGCAAGAGTACTCCCTTTATACAAAAAAGGTGATAAGACCCTATTTAACAACTACCGACCAATTTCTTTACTGCCTTCTTTGTCAAAAATCTACGAGCGAATCATTCATGATCAATTAAAACATTACTTCGACCTGAACAACCTTTTTTACCCTAGTCAATATGGATTTCGATCGAAGCACTCAACTGAACTTGCTGTTACAGAACTCATAGATAGAATAACCAAATCACTAGACGCTGGCAATAAATCATTAGCTATATTCATGGATTTATCAAAAGCATTTGATACCCTCGATCATAGAATTCTACTTCAGAAATTAAAATATTATGGTCTTTCTGACTTGGCTCTTAATCTGATGGAAAGTTACATGTCAAATAGGCAACAATATGTCGACTTTGGTGGTACAGATTCGAAACCAAGAAATGTTAAAACTGGAGTCCCTCTAGGCTCCATATTAGGTCCGCTGTTATTTATTATCTACGTTAATGATATCCATACTACTAGTGAAATTTTTAACTTTATTATGTTCGCTGATGACACCACTCTCGAATCTGAACTCAACAATTTTGGCACACTGTCCCAACCAAATGCGCTAAATATTAAAATTAATGCAGAAATCATAAAAATAATAAACTGGCTTAAAGCAAATAAACTCTCTGTAAATATTGATAAAACTAAATATATCATCTTTGAACGGTCAAGCTCGCAAACTACTCCCTTAAATATTAAGATAGAACAAACTCAGTTACAAAGTGTTGAGCATTTTAACCTTCTTGGCTTGTCTTTAACGAAAACTTTAAACTGGTCCCTCCATAGAAAAAACACCTCCATTAAGATATCGAGGGTAATCGGTATATTACAAAATTTGAAACATTTCCTTGATAAAAAAACACTGACTACAGTTTATCATTCTCTACTATCACCGCATCTAAATTATCATTTATTATCTTGGGGTTATGATGCCACCGACATCCATAAATTACAAAAGAAAGCAATCCGTATCATTAGTCGTAGTCACTACTTGTCACACACTGAACGTCTTTTTAAGCAACTCAGGATACTCAAACTCCACGATCTCCACTCTCTCATTCAAATGAAATTTCTTTACAGATACCTTCATGAAGACCTTCCAACCTACTTCCGGCAACACTTCTTCAAAACCCACAGCCAAACTCACACTCATAACACACGAAACCGAAGCAAGCTAACCCCCCCCCCCCTCCCCCCCCCCTCTATATAGACATGATTTCGCAAAATGCACACCTAGATATAGCATTGTACAGTTGTTTAATACTCTCCCCAATTCTATTACCGACAAATTATTTACTCACAGTGCTCACGGATTCACACGTTATTTTAAAAACTACATGTTAGGAAATTATAATATAAATTATACAATACCACGGTGTTACGTATGCAACCTTTTAACGAATTAGTTTTCTAGTTGTTATTCATTCTCATTCATGATATTATTGGTAACTAAATTGTAAATATTTGTACAGCAAAATCTAATTGAAATCTCTTTCACACTAGAATCTTCTCCTGAGGGTCACAAACGTAAGCGATCCAGCAGGATCTTGTTTGTGTCCCGACCATTCGTATACAAATTCTGTAAATGTATTCGTTGTGTTGGTCAAATAAATCATATCATATCATATATCTTCTCCGAAAGTGTATGTTTTCTGTTTTGTCAGGTATTTGGTTTTACCATAAAAAACTTTTAGTATGATATTCTCGCTCATAATTGCAGACCAACTGCAACCAACATCAAAAATGATTATTGCCTATAGTAAGCAAGAATCTTATACATTTATAAATCAGAACATTTAACTCCTCTTGTTAGTTCACCGGGGTGAGATATTACGGTGGTGCAGCGTACGTTGTCCGTCGTCGTCCGTCTTCGTCCGTTAGCAGGGCACGTTTCGTAACCGCTGGGGCTATTGATTAGACTCACTCAGTCAGTCGCCACGCGCGGCGCTGGAGTAGCTTCCCGCGGAGCGACTGACACCACTCGACCAAATCTCGTGAAATCTCGCNCCAATAATGCCGCATTATTGCCCGGGTCTAGATTCAATATTTTATTACAAAACGGCGAGCGGCTTCAGCCCGCCTTTGGGCAACGAAGTGATAAACAGAACTGACTCGCACTTAAAGGGTTTCGTGGTTCTTTGATGATCAGGTTTGGCTTGACGGCAACTCTGAGCCTCGGGGCAAACGACGATCGCAAGACCATCCCATTTACATTTTTATCAGTATCTTGATATGTATCCGATTTAGAAAAACCATCTGACCAATTACGTGGGAAGCGACCTTTGCCAGGTCGCGTTGCCCCGTGCGACTGTAAGTCACTCCGACTCAATTCGAGAGAATAACCGTTTGATGACATACAGTTTTCAGCTTTGCATCTCCAAGGACACAGACATGACAGAAGAGTGGAGAGTCGCCGTATCATTCGATGTGGTTTCTATTTACAGTATCCTTAAGGGCCACGGTATTGTATTGCAAATTTTTGTCGACAGCAGGCGCCACTGGCGGTGATTACATCATTCTCCAATACCGTATAGTTTTGCCTTTCGCCCCAGTGTTGGAGAATATGATTACCGGTACAATGGATGCCGCCGTAGGAACGAGAGTTACTCTACAAGGGGCGAGGTTGATAAGCGGTAATACAACAACATTGTCAATAGAGGTCTCTTTTCACGCACGTATGTTTAGCGCAGGATAGGGAAGGAATAGTACAGTGCTCCTTTAAACAACGTATACCATTAGCGTCAGAAATTGTTGATGGTGATAAACTGTGAGGCTCACTCGGGACTGATTCGATTTCGACAAGGGGATATTTCTCTAACGCACTTATCCTTCCTGGCCCTTGACATAAAGGAAGAGGGTGGATCTGATACGATGCGATTAGCCAGGCAAAATTACACATCGGTTCATCGATGAGGATCACTAGAGAAAGGTACCAGAAAATTCCTCCCTCAGTGATAAAGGGGAATCACCAGTGGAGATCATACTCCCGTCTACCTAAACTCCCCCCGCCGTTTCAAACCGCTACCCATTACGTTACCCGCGCTCTGAAACTGCTTCAGTTGATGCGATCCTCAAAGTATCACTAATAGACGGCGCTAGCTGTCCGATTCGGGGCGGGAATCCCCGCTGGAATCTGCCGCGAGTATGAATATACATGTACAGTGTCCATTTGTATACGTATCTCTTAGCCAATCAGAAAGTGTGTTACGGCGTCGTCGGTTAACTGAACACTGGGGACGAGTGTACCTTCTACCCTGAAGGGCAGTATACATTGGTACTTCTCCCTGCCCCAAGCCTCGTGTACATGAATAACGTACCACACTTGGAATAGTCAGTACCCGAAGAGAAGTTGCTCGAAATATCACAAGAGCTAGGCCTACCTTTGTATTAGATTTGAAGGAGATAGCACCGGGTTAGATCGAGCCAAGATCAACAACGGTAGCTTTTGATAGCTATTCGCCCTGTGGCCAGAGAAAGGTCAAGATGAACAAAGTAAGTGATTGTAACTCTGGCCTATCGGAGATCTGCAAAAATCTGCAGTGATTTTTGTGGATTCTCACCGCTACAATGATGCGCCGGTGGCATTTACACCAGCATAATGGTTTATGATTAGAAAGGAAGAGAAGAAGTAAGAGATTACTTGTGTCAGGAAATCAATATTGTTTCTTGTCTCCTTTAGGGCATCTTGGATACGGAAGTTCGAACGAAAAGAACCCTGTGCACTTTAGCAAAGTCTATTTTTGGAAAAATCATACGGTGTACGAGGCATACATGTACATCAATAACGGTTTTTCACAAACGTTCAATAATGGTAATATCTATGACCTCTATTACTTGAGTTACTGCAGACAGAAAATGACAGCAGCCGCCAGCGTCTTTTGAACTGTTAGAGAAATCAAAACCGTCGTACTTGGTATAGACCTTGAAATCATAGAGCACCCTACTTTTGGCCAGATGAAGCAACCCTCGAGACCAATCTTGGGGGGACCCATATTGAGGACCTGAAGAAGAGGGCCATTTTTAAGGAGTCCATAGGACTGGAATTTCAGACCAGCAAAGTTGAACGAAGAAGAAGGTTTCACAGAAAATGACAGCAGCCGCCAGCGTCTTTTGAACTGTTAAGAGAAAATTAAAACCGTTGTACTTGGTATAGACCTTAATGGAAATCATAGAGCACCCTACGTTTGGCCAGATGGAGCAACCCTCGTCTCGAGACCAATCTTGGGGGACCCATATTGAGGACCTGAAGAAAAGGGACATTAAGGAGTCCATAGGACTGGGATTTTAGACCAGCAAAGTTGAACGAAGACGTCTCAGAATGTTTCACAGTACAACTCTATTAATCTCGACGTACTGGGAAAACAGCACCTGCTCTTGAGTCAAGACTGGGATTTGAAAAGCAAACTAAACACGAAGATGCGATATGTGTGCTTGCTGGGGATTCCCTGTAAACGCAACATGTTGCGTGTCGATGTAGAATGAACTTGAAACCAATCAGAGTCCTATCAGATCTTTACTTCCCGCTCAGCTAACTCTCTATTCCAATTACGACTCATGAAAAAAAATATTTCGTGGAGAAATAGCAGAAGGGGAAATGATAATTTTTTTCGCATTTTTTGTTCGCTTTTTCCTTGTTCCTATCAGTGACTGTAATTGGTAATTGGGGTCAAAAAATTATATCTTCACGGCTGATGCTTGCAACAGGTGTGACAGCTGGTCGGTGACGATGAAATACCGGAGTTTGTTGGGTTTCAATGGTCCATTGTGGCTGAAGTTTGGAAGACTTCGTATCACGTAGGTAATTTATTTACGAGACACTTGGGACCAAAGCCCATCAAAGCATCATTAAATTTTCAAACAATTTGAAATAATTTACAACATTTAACGCAAAACCTTCTGAAAGGCGAACCTTTGAAAAAGTCACGAATGTTCTTTAAAGTAAGAAATTAGCAAGATGGGGAAATGAACAACTCATTGTGATGATCACCATCATGCGTGACAGCCCTTTGTTGTGAAATTGAACGGGAATGTAATCTTGGCTCGTTATGGTCTTGTGAAGATGATTGATATCGCATAGATCATATCTGTCTAATATAACGGCTGCGATAAATTGAGGTAAATGTGTTCATTGNAAAAAAGTTGATGAAATGAAGGAAAATCTTCCGCTAAATCCGTACACCCTGGCAACGAAACCATAAAGTCTTAATCCGTACACCCTGGCAACGAAACCATAAAGTCTTAATCCGTACACCCTGGCAACGAAACCATGAAGTATTTTCGGTGTATGCACGCCTTCTTTCTTGATGTGTACCACAGGAGAACGCCGGTGTAACATGTTTTCAGTGTGCCCTCTCTCGATATCCTCTCGTTGAACTTACATGTAGGAATGCAAGTCCGATTACAATAAAATATACTATATAGTAGGGGCCCTAGTCTGCTATAACTGTAGGTTCCCCGTATATTCAAAGTGCCGCCGTTTCTGTAACCAACCTTTATCCCTTATTGAACAATAAAACCGTACTTAAATTCTACAGGACAATGATTCCTGTTACACCGGGGTAATTCCTCTGAGTGGATGGGAGCGAGAAGGCCTGCTAGGAATAATGTACATAATATCGTCTGGTGAGAAGAAAATCAGCGTATTGTTGGGGGTCCCGACCACACCCACTAGGTATCATCTATGTGATGCGCACCACTTCATTCTAGACAAGGCCGGGCACAGATCCTGAAGATTGCAGCTGTGATGTAGGCCTAGAG